>PVJS01015112.1:0-39359 GCA_004027185.1 Glis glis
TAGGGGAAGGGGAAGGGGAAGGGGAAGGGGAAGGGGAAGTAAAACAACTCTTTTTGAGTTCTCTGGATCCATGGAGAAACGAGGTCCTTTTCTGACCAGGCCTCAGTTACATTTCTTTGGCAGCTTTGATACTGTTCTCAAAATCACCTCTGAATGTTCCTTGGGATCTCTGCTTAACTCACACCCTGAATTTTGCTTTGGTTGCTTAGTGAATGTCACCAGCCCTGTGCAGCTTGGCCTGTGCTTGGCTAATGCTTTATCTTAATCCCTCTATTTCCCTTCTCCTCCCTCTTTCCCCCCTCCCTTTCTGCCTGTCTACCTTTCCCTGCCTTAATTCATACCTAAATTCACAGACTCTCTAGGAGCTTTTAAGTAAAACCCTATAAATAAAACTCTCCCTCTGTAACCTTCTCCTTCTGCTACTAAACTTACCTGGTTTTGATTAAACTTGCAGGCCTGCATTTTTGCACATTTGTTTTCTAATAAAAAGACACGAACATAAATATGATTGCTTATATGAATTCAGTCAAATTATTCTGATTCCAACCAGTTTGAAGAAATCCCCAAATTAATAATGGTTTGGGATGGATGGGATGGGGGTGGTAGTAAACGGTGTCTTTTGTTATCTTCTGTCATTGACAGGTGGGCAGATTTCAGGAGGCTCAGACAACGTGACAGTCATGTGCTTTTGTTGGTGATTTTAACTCGGGGTTCTATGGCATTGTAAACCACCTCTTCCTGATCTTTCTAAAGTTTCTGAAACCCATGCAAGCTAGATAACTTTTTGTTACTGGTAAAAAAAAAAAAAACTGATATTTGGATGATATTTTATCTTGAGTGGTTCCTAGAAATAGAGATCCTTTGAATCTTATGAGCTGGAAGACATTTTCTTTACCATAGAAATTTTCCAATAACTGTTTAATATATATATCCATCGTCTAGATTTTAGAAACATACTCTAGGAGATCTTTTGACCAAATTTCTAGTGTCTATTGATAACCTTGAAACTGACCTCTTTCCTCTTCGAGAATCAGCATTTGCCACCTGCTAATCAGTTAGTGAAACAGAAATGTGCCCTTGCATTTAAACAATATTGTCTCACTTCTCTGGCATTTCTAACTACTCTTTTTAAAGTTGGGTCTTTGGCGATGTCATTTATTTGAGATCTTACATATCTGGCTTTTAGCATTTTCCCTCTAGAGACTATGTCACAAGGCTGAACGCTACTACTTGAAAATGATCCATGTTTCTACTTTACCGTTGCTCTGATAGTTACCTGCTCGGCCTCCAGCTTGTTCTCTGACTTTAGGTATTTGGTGCCTGACTGCATGGAAGTGTTTTGCAGTGTTTTAGCAACCAAGCAAATCACATGATGAGGGAGAGGTTGAGAGACTTGCTTGTGGTTAGGGTTGTCAAAGAGGCCACTTCCTTATGTAGTGTTGGACAACAGTCATTTTAAAAAATGCCATAAAAATAAAGTCATTTGAGAAGAATGGAGAAGAAAGTGTACCATGAAACGAGCCACCAGCCAGATGCAAGTGATGAGGACAAATTAGATGCAAAATCCTGGATATCAATTGACACACTATTTTATTATTTGGAAATGAAACTCAAGAAGGACAATATGTTGACAAGAGTGCAGACTGGGGGTAGGAGTAGAATGTCCTCTTTGAAGCAAGTCCAAGGTCCCACTATGTTCTCAAAATATACTGTGTGCATTTTTAGGGGAACGGCCTAATGAGATGCATGGACAACCCATATTTGCCATATACAATCTCAGGGGATAGAATTTTAGACAGATTTGATAACATAATCAGTCAGAGGGTTGACTGTATTACCTGATAATAGATGAGACAGCTGGAAGCTGACGGGGTTATGGAAATGGAAAGGTTATTTTCTGGGGTTTTCCAGTTTATGATAGGTTTTACTCTAAGGGCAAAGAGTGAGTTGTGGTTCATGGTGATGCTAAAGCTTCTTAGGGAGAAAAGAACCATAAAGTCTTTTTTTTTTAGCACCTTCTTAAGGTCTATGCATTTAGAACAAGACCTCTACAGGGGAAGTGTGAAAGATGTGGAGAAAGTTGAACCTTAAGGTGAATGATTCTACAGAGAAAAGGAGTAAATTGATCCTAGTCTGAAGTTATCAATCTATGAAAAAGGAATATATGACTTAAGAGGAATATGATTTGAAGTGTTGAAAGTCAGATGAAAGTCCAATTAGAAGTGTGGAGAGGGAGACTCGATGAAGGAAACATTTCAATGGACATGATGTACATACATAAAATTATCAATGAGGGAGTGGGGTGGGAGTGGGGGGGGAGGCTCACCGAGTGCTTTCTGCTTGTATGTCTCTATCACTCTGAACTTCATCATGATGTATGATTACAATGCACCAATAAAAAATAAAAATGAAGCTGGGCATGGTGGCGTATGTTTATAATCCCAGTACTTGGGAGGCTGAGACAGGAGGATCTGGGTTCATGGCCAGCCTCTGCAACTTAGTGAGACCCTGTTTCAAAATAAAGAATAAAAAAAAATAGGGCTGGGGGTGTAGCTCGGAGGTAGAATGCCCCTGGGTTCAATCCCCAGTACAGCAATAAATAAATAAATAAATAAATATAAAAATGAAAAAAAGTTCGTGTCGGAAGCAAAAAAAAGATAATTCCTAGCTTTAAGTTTCCTGAATTTTAAAATGACAATGAATATTATTTTATAGTCTGTTATGTTTATAATTATCATTAAATCATATACTGCAAGCAGCTGAGTTATTTTATTGATCTTCTAGTATTCTATTTGTATATCTAATGTCAATAACTTTAGTAATTTAATAAAAACAATGATTGCTTAAAATAAAAAAGAAGAGATAATTTCTGTGTAGATTCTAATGCCTTGAAGAAATCATTTCTTGACTGAGCATTTTCTTTCCTTATTTTATAAACTACTAGGCTATTTACATAAATGAAAATATTGAGTTTATGCCTCAACCCTCCTGTGACTTTGATGTGGACATACAACATAACTATAGCATATTACATAGTAGAATGTTCATATTTATTTTTCTTTACAACTTGCCACAAAAGAAATGTTGTTTGGTTGATTTATGATGTTCAAGGCTAGAGGAGACTCACCACTACCTGTTTCCTCACACTTAGGTATCTTTTATTTCTTTTTGTTTGTTTGTTTTAATAACTTCATTATTACATTGTAATTGTACATCATAGTGAAGTTCAACGTGACCCCAACAGAGATGCTCACAGCTCTTGGTTGTGAAACATGCCTCTTATCCTAATGTCTCTTCCACATTATTCCATCACTACTTCCATACAGAAAACTAGGAAAAGCAAAACAGAATGAGCACATTTTAAGGGCAAGTTAAAAGGAAAGGGAGCGTACATTTGAAAGACTATCACCTAGAAGAGGAATTTAGCTTATTCTGTGTGATTATTCGTGGATTGAACAAGGACCAGTGGGCAGAAGGCTTGTCATTGCAGGTAGCCAAGACCTTGGAGTTGCTAAAAATAGACTAGGTTTCCTTGAGATGTAGAGGACTCACCATTGTTGGAAGTACACTAAGCTTATTACCTACCCTATCTTGTCCTTTATGTTCCATTTTTCTTTGGGCCCTTTAGGATTTTCACTGTATCAGCTGTCTTGTTTCTCTCTAATGGTGTTTCCTCTGAGACTGGACATTCTTGTATCTTTCTTTAATCCAGCCTCTCCTCTTCCTAATCATCCACTCCTTAGCATCTACTCATTTCATCTAAGTGAGGACTAGGCACCTAGTCCTCTGGATTTGGCCTCCTTACTGCTCTTGAACCCATCCTCTTCTTTCTATCCCACTGCCATTCTCTCCTAATTCCCTTGAGAAGTGAATTCCTTGAGGGCATAAATTGTCATTTGTTAAAGATACCTGGTTAACAAGCACAACAGCTGGGTGAGCAGTCAATACATACTAAATGAATGTATGAGTAACGACAATTTACTGTAGGGCCACTTTTGCTTTGAGTTGCAGGGTTGGTCTATTCAATCAAAAAACATTTTTTTTAAGTATCTACATTTTGAGCACTGCAGATATATGGGTGAGTAAAACAGTAATTTCCCCCCAAATGTCATAGTCTAGTCAGAAGGAAATATGCAAATAAAAATGAACTTTGCTCAGGCAATGTTATAAAAAGAAATATATACTTGATCAACTTAATTGGAGTTCCCCACCACTGGGCCTCACCCAGGGTCTTGCAGACAGCTCAGCCAGATTTTTTGGGCTAAAGGTAAAGAGGACACCCGTATCTGACTGGGTGAGCCAAGCGAGGTCAGAGGGAAGTCCACAGTTCTGGCTGTAACTACCAGTGTTCTATTGCTAGATTCCCATGTTTCCATCTTTCCTTCTTGGCCTCTTGTCTTTCCACATCCAGCTGTTCACACTGGCTCACAGTGAAACTGGTGACTTCTTAGAGTGGTTCACAGCCATGTGCAACGTAGCCATGTCTCAGCCAATGATGGGCACTGTTTCAGTTAACATTCTCACTGCTAATCCAAGAAAACTGACCACACAACTTAGATCTCAGACTTTTGGTCTATGTCAGGCCGGGTAACACTTGTGGAGCTCAGGGTATGGTGGCAGGAAGCAGAGAGAGGGAGAGAGCAAGGGCTCTGCTCTCACATCATGGAAGCTGGAAGCAAGAGGGGAAGCAAGCAAGGGGATTCAAAGACAAAAGCACAGTCCCTAAGGCCACACCTCCAGGGACCCACCTTTTCCAGCCACACCCACTTGCCTAGGTTACTACCCAGTAAGTCCATTACAATGGGTTTATCCACTGATGAAATTACAACCCACATGACTTAATTACATCAGCTCTGAACATTAATATATGAGCTCTTCAGGAGACATTATTTATCTAACCATAGGAGTGGTATTGTGAGCTCATATCAGTTGTAGCCATCTTAGTCTGTGCAAGTGCACTCTGTGATGTTCACACAGTGATAAAATCTCCCAACTACATATTTCTCAGGACATATCTCCATCATTATGTGACACATGATTGCAGTTACAGAGCTTTTGATTTTTCAGTTTATAATTGTTTAAAGTTCTGACATTCTGCTTGGCTTTACAAACATAGTTAGCTATTTTATGATTATTCTCATTATTTATTTCTCTAGTTCCAATTTGTGCGTGTGTGTCTGTGGTACTGGGGATTGAACCCAGATGTGTTCTACCTCCAAGCTACACCCCCAGTGCTTTTTTTTTGTTTTGTTTTGAAACAGGGTCTCATTAGGTTGCTGAAAGTCTCACTGAGTTGCTGAGGCTGTCCTTGAACCTGTGATCCTCCTGTCTCAGCCTCCCAAGTACTAGGATTACAGGCGTGCACCACCGTGCCTGGCTTCTCTAGTTCCAATTTTATGAATCCAAGCAAATGCACAAAATGTTAGAGATGAGTGGCTCCTTCCGATGTTATAGAATCTATTAACCAGTTATTGGAAATGCTCATAAATGCATATTCCTTCTTTTTGCCAAATGTTCCAGTCAAAATTTTCTCTGCAGCTCCAACAAGAATGGGTTTATAGACCACCCTGGACTTAAGAAGAGAAAACAAAAGTACATTTTTGTCTGAGTGTGGTCTTGAAGACTTTCCCTCATTACTGTGATGCCCTTCTCCTTCCAGTAATTTCTGGTTTCCAACTACTAAATGTCCCTGAGCTATAGTCCTCCTGCAACAAAATGTGATATTGGTGCCAGGCGTGATGGCGCATGCTTGTAATCCCAGTACTTGGGAGACGGAGACTGGAGGATCCAGGTTCACGGCCAGCCTCAGCTACTTAGTGAGGCCCTCCACAACTTCGTGAGACCCACTTTCAAAATAAAGGATAATAAATAGGGCTGGGGGTGTAGCTCGGAGGTAGAACGCCCCTGGGTTCAATCCCTGGTACCACACACAAAAAAATGTGATATTGTCATTCTACCTTTTTAACCTTCTCCTAAAGGATGGGCATTACTATTTTATAAGGGCAAAAAATTGGAAAATTGATCCAGTGCATATATACATGAATGTATATAGAGAAGAGTCAGGGTTAAAAGACCAAAAGAAGGAATAAGATGGATGGGAATAGCAGTGAAGCTCTATCTTCTTTTTTGCCTTAGACTTTATTCCATTTATTCTCCCTTCCTTCCTTCCTTCCTTCCTTCCTTCCTTCCTTCCTTCCTTCCTTCCTCCTCTGTGGTACTAGGAATTGAACCCAGGGTCATTACCTCACTGAGCTATATCCCCAGCCCTTCTTATTTTTTATTTTATTGGCTAGCCTTGAATCAGCGATCCTCCCATCTCAGCCTCCCATGTACTGGGATTACAGGTGTGGGCTACAGCTCCTGGCTAATCTCTTTTTGCTCTGACATTCAGAATCCAGACATGGAAATGAGCCTTTTCTCCTGAACGCTGGCTGCCAGTCCCACTGTCCGAATGACTGACTCCATGTATACACTGGCACCTGTGACACACCTGAGCCACGTGATGTTTTCACATCCCATCACAATCAAGCATGGAACAGGTCAAGTCTAAAGTCTATGAGTGGAATCATAAAATTTACCCTCAGGTTACTTTCCAAAAGCACTGGACTTAAAAAAAAAAAAAGCCCGTGTTCTGATTTTATAATATGGCCAGTTACTTATTCACCAAAAATGTGTTTTTGCCATTGATGCAAAACTTACTTTATCAAGTTATTCTATTGCTGCCTTGTAACGATTGAGAGTGAGGTAGGAGGGCATGAGAAAAAACAAAAACTAACAAAGACGTGTTTTCAAACTCTCCAACTCATTAAAAAGTTCCAATTAACCTAACAGGTATTTGTTTTGGTTCTCATTTTCCAACTCTTGAAATTTTCCACTTGGATGCCTATATACTATTCGGTTTTTCTTCTTCATCTCTTCATTGTCTGTTGGAATTAAAGAATTAGATTATGCTATATCATTTATTGTTCACCTTCTGCCCACCAAACTTAGCATCTCTGGTGACTTCCGTATTCACAGGAACAAAGAGCCTTTGAGAAAATACCACCCTGGAACCTTGTTTTTGTGGAAGGCAGAGACCCAAGACTCACTTGGAGCTTGCGGGCTCAAGGTCACATAGAGTTTTCCTCAATACTTCATTCCAGATAGATAATAAGGAATTGCATGTAGTGGGAGAGACTCCAGATGTATTAAGAAAAAATATTTCACATGGATAATCTCACACTCAAACTGTAGAATGAAAATTAGGCAGAACATTTAAGTCAAGCACAAACTAACCTTCTTTCTAAACTTATCCAACACCCTCTGCCAACTCTTGATCATGTGGGAGTTGCTGATTTGTTTTTCAGGTTTTCTGGAGTTCTTCTAAGGTCTTTTTCTGTCCTACTATTTATCTGTACTTAATCAGAAGGCCAAACTCCAGGCAGCAACTTTTCAAGGGGAGTAGGAAAGAAATCCAGAGTCCCCCGAACCCTGATACCCCCAGTGTAGGCCAGCTCTGCCTTGGATCAGATTAAGTCGCAGCTAAACTGGCTGACTTTGGAAATCATCCCCAAAGCACGACTTTATCTTGGACTGAAAATCCCTTCTAGAGTAGTGACATGGAAACTGTTGTCTTGAGAAGACCATTGTTGAAACAGTTAAGGCAGGGCCAGGTCTTTATGTAACATGTACTGAGCACCTGGCTCAGGACTTTCCTGTGTTTGTTGAATGAATGAATATTTTTTAGGGGAGAAGTGAGGTACTGATTTAGTGAATCTAATTAGTTAATTTGTGTGTGTGTGTGGTTCTGGGGATTGAACCCAGGGGCATTCTACCTCTGAGCTATACCTCCAGCCCTTTTTATTTTTATTTTTTGAAACAGGGTCTCTCTAGGTTGATGAGCATCTCACTACTTGCTGAGGCTGTCCTCAAACCTGTGATCCTCCTGTCTCAGCCTCCCAAGCACTGGGATTACAGGCGTGCATCACCATGCCTGACTTTAATTAGCTAATTTGTATGAATAGACCACAACTAGAGAGAATGTGACTTGAGGAAGATGTTTGTGACAGACAAATAATAATGAAATAGAAGGAACACAGGTGCTGAGAATCCCAGGAGAAACACTGAACTGGGATCTTCAGAGAGTTGGGCCTAGGATTATGCACACACACACATCCCTGCAAAAAAAAAAAAAAAAGAAAAAAAATTCCACAGGAAATTTAGAGACACAGCCATGGTTGGGAATGATTCCAACAAAAGAAAGTTTCTTAGAACAGTCTTAAATTTAGAGCTCTCTGGACCAGGGAAGAGACAATAGATGCTTATTAAATGCCTGCTTGCTTGAATGGATGAATAAATCAGGGACTATATGGAAGCTGAGTCCTCAGTTACAGTTGCAGCTCTGCTGTCCCCATCACATCCGGGCCTGAAGCTCTTTGCCAGCACTACCAGTTCCTCGGTTGTAATCTGGAAGATAAAGCAGAAGACAGGAAGAGCAATGAAAAGAGTAGCAGAGGATGACGAGTTAAAATAGCATCTTGGGATGCCTTGAGTTATATCTGGTCTCCCCCTGCTTCCAAAAAGAGGCAGATTGACATCCTATCTCCTCCAGCCGGCTTCTGGCATCTGCATGATTGAAAGTAATTTATGGCTCCTTCCCAGGCTCAGCCCCAGAGCACAGATGCTGACATTAAAATGGTGCATGTGACAGAAATGTGGCCTTGCAGGACCCCCAGAGGAGTTCCAACTCAGATCAGCTGTCCTTCATTAATCAAAAGTTGGCTATAGCTCACTCCTCTATTTGGAACGATCCTAGCTCTCCATCATTATGGCAGAATGGTGAGTTCATGAATAAGGGTTTAGCCTGAAATTCGGTACTCTCTTGTTATCATAGTCTTGGACTGTGAAAAGGAAATGTCTCGAAGGTTAAATCGACCTCATCATTTGCAGCACCACACTTAGAACATCTGTGTGCATTCTTCACCATTCTTGGATTCTTCCCTCCATCTTCCGGTGCAAATGTGTGGCTGGTGTTCCATGAGTTGTGTCTTTATGCATCCAGCTGGGGTCATCAGCTGTAACTCAGGGCTGGACAGTCTTCAGGGAAGATCCACTGGCAGAGGGGAAAACTGGAGACGCGTGCCATTTAGCTAAGCCCTGTGGCAAGTACTCGGTGGTTCAGAAATTCACTGAAACAGGCATTGTTATCCCTACTTCATAGATGAGGAAATTGAGGCTCCAATGTGCTATGAATTTGCCTAAATTGGCATATGCAATAATGTATGAGGGAGAAATCAGGAATAGATGGAGGGAGATAGAGAGGTGGAGAAAAAGATACAAAGCTAGAGACAATGTTAGAGTCTTAGTCATAAACCACAAGAAACAAAAGATGTGGAAAGGAAGGAGAAGAGGGGTTCACTGAGTATAAATACCCCTACTCACCTTGAGTTGAGTTATACATTCTTTGAAATTTTGTTCAATAATATACATACTCATTTCTGGTTTAGAGTCAATTCTTCATAGTCTCAGAAGCCCAGTGGGGAAAACCATTCTTTGGGCAGAGCTGGCTATGGTCCATTGGTAGATTAAACACCCAGGAAGTTGGATTCAGCCAGGGGACCAGACACTCTCTACTGCTGGTATCAGATAATTGTGACTCGGTCAGGGCAGAGCTATTTTCTCTCCTGGCCATTCCCTGTTATATGCTCCCCAGACAAGGGTCATGAATATTCCAGGAAATACATGACCCATGTCCTCCACCTTTGTGCTATACCTCTTTCCTCGTACTGGCAGCAAATGGTACCCTGAGTTGTGTCACTTCACGTGATGCGGTCAGAAAGATATTCTGACGGCTATTCTTGCAACATTCTGCATACCCAGTTGTAGATAAAGGAGAAGGGACAGGAAAGTACTTGACACTGTAATAGGATTTTTATTCATGGCATTTTCTTATAGTTGGGACATTAAAAGTACTGTAAAATAGTTGCATTTCTTCAACAATTGGGCTGCAATTTATACTCATGAAATGATCTTTAGCGATGGAGCAGAACTTGCTGCTCTTATAATTTGTAGGAGGACATTGATTTGGACGCGGCTCCTGTATTGAACCCAACAGACCAAACCAATATGGAGTCATTTGTGTGAAATGAAATTAATTAACTTAGGAGTGTATTCATGTAACAAATGGCTGAGTTTCCATTACACCAGCTCAGCTTCAGTCAATTGGAGGCAGTCAACTAATTCAAATAAGGCAAACTAATTAAGCTTTGTCCCTCACTTCTGTCTCTACCTCACTTCTGTTTTCTGTCCATAAATACCACCTCACCATGTCACTTGTTCTTTAAGCCTGTTCTGAGGGCTGCCAGGTTCTAGAATCATGAATAAAAACCAATTGAGATCTTTACTGACTTTGTTGTAATCTTTCTTTTCTTTCATTTGTACTAGAGATTGAACTCAGGGGCGTTCTACCTCTGAGATACATCCCCAGTCCTATTTTATTTTTTTATTTTGAAACAAGGTCTCATAAGTTTCTGAGGGCCTTGCTAAGTTGCTGAGACTGGCCTTGAACCTGTGATCCTCCTGTCTCTGCCTCCCAAGTACTGGGATTACAGGTGTGTGCCACCATGCTTGGCTAATATTTCTCTTTTGATGGTGCCACACCTGAGAATTTTTCTAAATGAACAGGTTTAATAATTTCAGAAGCCTGATAATTACTGCAAATGGTAGAGAGGATTACAATTTGCAGCACCTTTATAACTCCCTGGAAAGTAAATATTAAAACCATGTTTTCAACTAGGGACCTTGCTCTCATTAACTTGGACCTTGTGGACAGGATCAGGAAGCTGAGCGTACATTCAACACAAGTCTTGGAATTGCTCTAGTTTCTAGTTCTGGAAAAGTTTCTGTCATCTGAGAGCACAATTGTGAGAAGAGACTAATGAGTGTTCTTAAAGTCCAGGACCTTAGCCGGGCGTGGTGGTGCACACTTGTAATCCCAGTACTTGGGAGGCTGAGACCGGAGGATCTGGGTTCGCGGCCAGCCTCAGCTACTTAGTGAGGCCCTCCGCAACTTAGTGAGACCCTGTTTCAAAATAAAGGATAAAAAATAGGGCTGGAGGTGTAGCTCGGAGGTAGTATGTCCCTGGGTTCAATCCCCAGAACTGAAAAAAAAAAAGTCTAGGACCTTGAATTTAACTGCACTATGTTACATTTTTCGTTGGTAGCAGCAGAAAAGGTAGACTCAGAAATGCCTCTTCTAAAAATGGATGGGTTTTAGTGTGTGTGTGTGTTTAAATTGTGCTTGCATTATTGATTCTTTCGATGCTCTTTGCCTGTCTCCTCAAAGCGGCCATCCGTACTGGAAGCTACCTGCTTTGATAAAGTTCAGTTAAAGAGCAAAGTGGATTAGAATTTTGACCAGGGACCGTGAAAAGCATAGCAAAACTTGTGTAACTCATGACATCCTAAATACAGTGGATCCTTCGTAAATTATTCCATGCAGATATACCTGGTAACCAATTGCTCTAGCTATTTTACAGGATCATTTGAAATAGATTTTTTTAAAAAACATTTTCCTAGCCAGGCATATCTGGTGCATGTTTGTTGGGAGGCTGAGACAAGAGGATTGCAGGTTCAAGGCCACCTCAGCAACTTAGTGAGACCCTATTTAAAAATAAAAACAATTAAATAGGGCTGGGGGTGTATCTAGGAGGTAGAATGCCTTTGGGTTCAATCTCCAGTACCACACACACACACACACACACACACACAAATATAAAAAATATTAAAAGTTTTATGATAGAAGAATATGATGCCATTGGAATGTACAGCAAAACCACATAACCTGTGGTGGGCAGGTGCGGGAGGGTGCCAGAGAAACTGTCAGAGAGGGAGTGATGTCTGGGCTAAAACCTAAAGGCTGGGTGGAAGGAAGTCATCCGAGCAGCAGGTGGCGCTGTGTTCTGAGCAAAGGTAATGTCCCAGAGGGAGAGAGAGCAATAGGTGGTTGGGGATCTGAAAGGCGAGAGTCTAGGAGGAGGAATACAGAAGGTGGGCTTGCAGAAATAGGGGATTGTCTACCTACCTCTCCTAAGAAGCCTGGAGGGACATGTTAGTAAGTTATACCATTTGGGGTCAGGAAATGACATGATAAGATTTCTTTTTCACACTGATTCCATTGTCTGTGGTGTAGAGAGTGGAGGCGACATGGAGGAAAGGGGACCCCTTGGCTATGGTAGTCTTGGGAATGATGAAGTCTGGGTTGGTATAGCAGTAGTGGAGAATAGAGACGTGCAGGAAGCAAAATCACATAGGATTTACTGACAGACTCTATGCAGAAGATAAGGACGTGATAAATACTTATTGATGATGACTGTGGATCTTCAAGGGAAACTGTATGGGGAGAATGAAGTGTGGGGATTTTCTGGCGCTCCGAACCAACTGTTACCCTGATTCTGCATTCCAACTTTTCTATACTGAAAACCCGGGGCAGACGGAAGTCATGAAGTCTAATTTCTCTTTACCCACTTGTCATCATGAAAGAATCCACAGAACCAACAGGATTTAGTGTCAGTTTTGCAGTTTATTACCTTTGACGTATTAGACAAGATACTTAGCATCTCTCAAGTTGTTGAGGGTCTTGTTAAGTTTGAGATCCCGTAGATGTTCTAGCGGAGTTATCCAGGAGGCTGTTGGGAATCTAAGTGTGAAGCTTGGGGGTGGCTTGGTTATAACTGGATCCACAACTTGGGTAGTGATCAGCATATGGGTGCCCTTTAAAGCCATTGGATTGGATGAGATAACTAAGGCGAAAGTACAAATAGAAAAGAACAGATGGCTTTTTCCTGGGCACTTAACATTAAGAGCTTGGGAAGAATTTGGCAAAGGAAACTAAGAAAGAGCAGCTAGTCATTTTGAAGGAAAACCAGGAGGACGTAGTCATGGAAGCTAAGAGAAGAGAAAGTTTCTAGAAGAAGGAGGTAGAGGCGTGCAGGAAGGATGAGGATAGGACCTAGCTATTGGACTTAGGGAAGTGGAGGTTAGTAGAGTAATGAGGTTGGGATCTGGATTGAAGTAGAGACAGTACATTCTAAACATTTATTTAATAAGGTTTGTTGTGAATGGAGAACAGATGAATGAGGACATTTTTTATGTAAAGGGGGATGATATAGTAGAGAGGGAGACATAACATTAATCATTAATCAAAAATAGTTGATTTATTTCCCGCATATAAAGGAAAACATGTGCATTTGTCTTTCCATTCCTGACTTATGTCACTCAACATAATGTCTTCCCTTCACCCATGTTGCCGATCCCGTAGGACTGCTGAGCAGAACAGCGACTGCTGAGCCTGGGAGGGTGTGGGAAGGGAGGCTAGAGAGACGTGGTTAACAGGTCCGGCGTGCAGTTGGATGGGAAGAAAAACTTCTAATGTTCTATAGCACAGTGGGACGACTGTGATGACTGTGGTAGACAACAATTAATTGTATATTTCAAAATAGCCAGTAGAGAGGATTTTGAATGTTCCAAACACAAAGTAATAAGTGTTTGAAGTGATAATATGCCAATTACCCTGTTTTGATCATTACACAGTGTATACATCTATTGAAGTGTCATGTTGTACTGTCATAAATATGTACAATTACTAGGTGTCAATAAAAAATATAGTCAGATATGGCGGCACATGCCAATAATCCCAGCTACTTGGGAGGCTGAGGCAGGAGGACCACAAATTCGAGGCTAGCCTGGCAACTTAGCCCTGTCTCAAAATAAAGTAAAAATAAAATAAAATAAGAAATAAAATGGGGCTGGGAATGTAGCTTAGTGGCAGAGTGCTTGCCTAACATGGGCAACATGTGAGGCCCCTTGGTTCAATCCTAAATACTGCATGAGAAAAGGAGAGGAAAGGAAAGGACAGAAAAAAAGAAAACAAACCATATATACACACATAAAATAGCTGATTTAGGTTAAGTTATTGGATTGTTTTGAAAAACCAAGTGATTTTTTGCAGAACTGCTGTGTAAATTATAAACTGTGTTAAGAATATTTTTTAGGAATTTTTCTAAGCTGTATAATTTTTGTGTCGTTCTGTATATCTTATACAGCAGATCCTGTTGGTAAAGATCCACATTAGTTTTGATTTCTTTTGTGTAGTGTTGCATAAAAATTGACGTTTAATGAATGCTTTTTCTAAATCATTTCTTTTGGATCTTCGATAGTTGTTTAATTCCCTGGACTTCAGTTTTTCCATTTTGAAAATAGATGATAAGTGATGAAGAAATATGTTTACTGTCACAGAGAGAGGTCCAGACATATGTCTAAGTGGAAAATGGAGTTTAAAAAACCACCTGTCAGGGCTGGGGCTGTAGCCCAGGGTGAGCCTTTGCTGAGCATGCAGAAGGCCCCAGGTTCAAACTCCAGCACTGCAAAAAGAACAGAACAGGTTTTTTTTTTTTTTTTGCGGTACTGGGGATTGAACCCAGGGGCATTCTACCTCCAAGCTACACCCCCAGCCCTAGTTTTTTTTATTCTTTATTTTGAAACAGGGTCTCACTAAGTTGCGGAGGGTCTCACTAAGTAGCTGAGGCTGGCTGCAAACCCCGATCGTACTGGGATTACAAGCGTGCGCCACCACGCCTGGCTCAAAAAGAACAAAACAAAACAAAACCCACCAGCATGTAATGTGTAATTTCATTTTTGCAAAACTATGTACATATATCAATGTACTTATTTCATAGATGAATGTGTGGAAGTATTTTTAACAACATGTCAAAATGGAATTATATTTACCAAAATTTAACACTATGAAATAGTAAAAATTAAGAAAACAAAACCATGCCAACCCAGGGAACACTATTTTCTTCCCCAAGGTAGAACGAATGTTATCATCTGCAAAGAGATAAATATCAAAATCGAGGTGGCTTAGATGAAGAGAAATCCAGTTGATTCATTTGAATTGGAGCCCACAAAAACCTGTTAATGATTTCTATTATTCCTAGCTGAGGTGGAAAATCCGGCTGGATCCAGGTGTCTTTTGGTCCTCCCTAACATTTTTCCATTTCCTCTGAGCCCATCCTCCAACCGAGTCTACCTCCCTCTACGCTTTGCTAATAATAACAGCTCTGCTTCCTGACCCATTTCTGTAAGTGACTTCTTTTGGCTCTGCCTTTGAATAATTTTGCCTGTCAAATCCCGACTCCTTCCTTTCATTCTGGCCTTTGTCTCCAGAAAGCTGAGTCCCGGCTCAGTGTCAGTTTTGGAACACAGACTTTCTGCCTGGCCCCGCAGGATGAAGGCGGCTCTGCCAGGATTTCTGTGACTTTGTTCCACTGTATCTGCAGTGGTCACTGGGGGGCATCACGTCCTGGCGTCCTCTGTTGCAGCCTGCCACGTGCTCAGCCTGCCACTTGGCATATATCGCTGTGTCCCAACATTGCTTGTGATTGCTCTTTTGGGATTAGAAGTGCTTTATAAGAAACTGGTTAGCTGGGTGTATTGGAGCATGCTTGCAATCCCAGTACTTGGGAGGCTGAGACAGGAGGATGGCAGGTTTGAGGCCAGTCTCAGCAACTTAGCGAGACTCTCAGCAACTTAGCGAGATCCTGTTTCAAAAAATAAAAGGTAAAAAGGGTTGGGGGTGTGGCTTGAAGGTAGAATGCTCCTAGATTCAATCCCCAGTACCAAAAAAATTGTATCATATTTTATAATTTTCTCAAAAGTTTTCTTTGCTTTCAATGTTCAGCTGAAGGTGAAGGGCTGCCTGGCATTTTCTTGGGCTGTGCACTCCGTCCTTCCTTCCCCTTTCTCCTTATCGAGCGAGTCCAGCCCTACCTTCAAGGCCAGCGGGAGCCCTAGCAGCCAGAGGCTTCTTGATTGTCCCTGGCCTTGAGGATTGGTCCTTTCTCTCTGCTCTGATAACACAGTGTCCGCACTAATTTTCTTTTCATACTTAGCCAGGGCTGCCTATCTAAGTTTTGTCTTCCCAATGAGACTATCAGCTTGGTTGTTTGGCTCACTTATACAGAGTACAGGCTTTGGAGTAAGAAGGCTGGAACCTGGGCTCCCTGGCTCTTTAGCTGGACGACCTCGCTCAAGCCTCTGGCCACTGAGGCGAGCACAGCGCTAGCTTTAAGGTCCTTGGGGAGAGTTAAGTTAAATAACACACACAGAGTGTTTAGTACCGTGCTTGGCACACAGGGCTCAATCATTGTTATCTTTTGTGCTTTTGTTATTTAACTGCCATGTCATTTACAGAACTGAGAAAATAGTTATAAAATACATGGCAGTCCACAGAAATAGTCTGTGCTACCATAGAATTTACATTCTAGCATTTGATAACGAAGTAGCCAATTATTTATTTAAATACTCTGCTTAGCCAGGCATGGTGGTGCACACCTGTAAGACTGGTACTTGGGAGGTTGAGGGAGGAAGATCACAGATTCAAGGCTAGCCTCAGCAATTTAGTGAGACCCTGTTCTAAAATAAAAAAAAAAATAAGCCGGGTGTGGTGGCATACTCCTGTATTCTCAGTACTTAGGAGATTGAGACAGGAGGGTCACAGGTTCAAGGCTAGACTCAGCTATTTAGAGATACTCTGCTTCTAAATAATAAAAAAAGGGGGGCTGGGGGTGTAGTTCTGAGGTAAAATTCCTCTGGGTTCATTCCCCAGTACCAAAAAGACTTTTTAAATTAAAAATAAAAAATAAAATAGGGCTGGGGGGATAGCCCAGAGGTAGAACACACGTGGGTTCAATCCCCAGTGCCCCCCAAATAATAATAATAGAAGTAATAATAAATAAATGCTATACTTAAAAAGTACAGGGTACTATGAGAATGCCTGCCTTCCCTGGAAGTTCCGGGAAGGTTGCCCTGAGGAAGTGATAAGTGAATTTAGATCTGAAAAAGAAAGAGGACGGGGCCAAAGAGGCACTGGGGACACGGGGTGGGCGAGCCCCCAGCCCTGCCCTGGAATACCCCAGTACTGAGGTGACGGGAGGATGAGCCATGACCACGCACAGGAGGGACTCCAGACAAAGAGAGAAAACCTCAGATGAGCGAAGAAGACGAACTAACTGGGAGAGGCAGGAGGGAAGGAGAGGGAAACACACTGGTGCACAGGATGGACATACACAAAGATATCAAAGTCAACTACTATGCTGAAAATGGGAAGGAGGGAGGGGGGTAGCAGGGGGATGGGGATGGGGAGGGCTAATTGACTGATGAGTGCATGTATACATCAACCACCCTGAAATCCTTCAAGATGTATGATTGCAATGTACTAATAAAATAAAATAATGTTATATATAAAAAAAGAAAGAGGGATGGACCAGTTGAACATTGGGAAGAGCATTTCAGGCAAAGGGAACAGCATGTGTGTAGGCCCTGGGCTGGAGCGAAGGACAGGGTATCTGAGGATCCAGAAGATGGCCAATATGGCTGGAGCATCACAGCCAAGGGGGAAAGAGCTCCAGATGGGCCAGGCCTGGAGCGAGTGTCTGCCATTCTCCTAACAGCTCGTGCCTACACATTCAGGAGCTCAAGTCATACTTGCTGATCATTTAGTGAACCTGGGTAAAGCTGATTCATCTGCTTCTTTTAAGCACCCAAAAAAGTGGTTTTCTGGGTAGGTCAGGAAGAAAGATTTAGTGTGAGGAGTTGGTTGAATGGGCACTGTAGAAATGAAAAACCGAAAAGGAGATCCTGAGTTGATCAAGAGAAAGTAACTATAAAAAGCTGCTGCTCAGCCAGGCGTGGTGGTGTACACCGCGATCCTAGTACTTGGGAGACCGAGACAGGAGGATTGCAGGTTTGAGGCCAGCCTCAGCAACTTAGCGAAGCCCTCCGCAACTTAGTGAGACCCTGTTTCAAAATAAAATTATAAAATAGGGCTGGGGGTGTAGCGTGGAGGTTGAATGCTCCGCTCCTGGGTTCAATACCCAGTACCACATTAAAAAGAAAAAAGATTCTGGTCTCTCCAGACCAGAATCTTAAGCTCTGTCTTCATTTCCTCTCTCTCCCACAACCCATTTCTTATAAAATCCCATTTTACAGCCCAGAGGCGCTGGAACACGGGTCCCCGTGTGTGGGGTGTGTGTTAATGTGTGTATAGTGGGGACAGGTCCTGCCCAGCTGGTGTCTCAGGAGGTCAGAGGAACTGGGAGGACTTCCCAGCCAATGTGACACCTGTGCCTTCATGAAAGCACATTTGGGTTCGTTCAAAGAATACTGGAATAAACAGGAGATGGAGGCAACTGCCTATTTCAAGCTGCAGGCAATTGCTAAGGCGACGATGGTAGAAGGAAGCAGGAAGGAGCCTGCCGTGTTGTCTCCCTCTAGTGGCCACCACTGGTAGAGGCTCACGGGGACTCAGCAGGCAAAGCAGAATTGTGGTCTGCAGTCCCAGCCCCGCATCACTCTGAGCCCTGGCATCACTGCATGTGCCGGGTGGGGAGAGAACAACGAAAGGAAGGTGGGCTCTGGTAAGTGGGTATGATGGTCTGCTGTGGATAGCACCTGCCTCTCTAGTTTCTGTCTTCCAACGTACAGCAAGTTACTTTGAAAACCTTTGTAGAAAAAAACATTCCATTAAGTCTTTGGGGAGTAATGAAGATGGAGACCTTATCTAATGCAGAAACATGGAGGGAACCTCTTGGTTAGTTTCATGCTACTCCAGTCTCTGAAGAGTAGGGAGAAGGCTCACACCTGTAATCCCAGTACTGGGGAAGCTGAGACAGGAGGATTGCAGGTTTGAAGCCAGGCTCAGCAACTTAGGAGACCCTCAGCAACTCAGTGAGACCCTGTTTCCAAATGAAAAACAAAATAGGGCTGGGGGTGTAGCTTGGAGGTAGAATGCCCCTGGGTTCAATCCCCAGCAGCACACACACACACACACACACACACACACAAATAAGTATGTAGATACACACATAATTTATTCAAATATATAACGCATATATTTATTGATATATTATGTATGATATGTTATATATATATATTTATTCAAATATAATAGTAAATAATATACTATTTGCATAATATTTATAGCTCATACATATTTTATATAATATTTAAATATTTATTTAATTATGTACATCAAAATTATTGAGAAAATTTTTGTAAGATCTCACCATTGGGCTTAAAGCTGTTGGAAACTAGAGTACACATTTTTTTGTTTGTTTTGGGGTTTTTTTTTGGTACTGGGGATGGAACCCAGGGGCATTCTACCTCCAAGCTATACCCCCAGTCCTATTTTATTCTTTATTTTGAAACAGGGTTTCACTAAGTTGCTGAGGGCCTCACTAAGTAGCTGAGGCTGGCCAGGAACCTGTGATCCTCCTGCCTCAGCCTCCCAAGTACTGGGATTACAAGCGTGCACCACCATGCCTGGTTTAGAGTACACATTTTGTTATAAGGAGACTGCAGATGGTCACATGGTTCTGTCTTGGCTCCTAAAGGATCTTGCTGCCTACCAAGTCTCCTTCCTGAGAACTCCGAGGGAGGTGCTTCTCCTCTCTCTTGTCCTCTGTGGCTGTTTGTAGACCCCCTGGGACTTGGAGAATCTTCCTCTTCTCCCAGCCTCTTTCGCAGGTTCTCATTGGCCGAGGAGGCTGGGCAGGAAGCAGCAGGGCCGAACCCAGGAGCTCTTGCGTGATCCCCGCCGCCCCATGTATGGAAGACGTTGTCACCTGGACCTCAAACATTAAGTTACAGACGCTTTCTCAATATTTAGAAATAACAGTATTCTTAAAAGTCAGGCACGGTTTCGACACCCTGAGCGTTCTGAATTTCAACTATCAGCGAATTGATGTTCGAGTTATCTCAAGCAATTCAACAAAGACAAAAACGTGACGTTCATTAGAGATTTGGGACCATTAAAAATATGAGTTTTGACAACCTAGTGAGACCCTGTTTCAAAACAAAAAATATAAAGGGATAGGGGTGTAGCTTGAAGGTAGAATGCCCCTGGGTTCAATCCCTAGTTCCCCCCCAAAAAATACTACTTTTGAGTACCTCTGGAGACAAAGACTTAGGTGTAACTAAAAAAAAAATTAATGTACAACCTTAAAAGCTGTGTTTACACACAAGGTCGACTTAGTTCAGAAGTGTAACTTTTGCTCGGTTCCTCATGGTCAATAACAGTACGTAAGAGCTTTAGTTCCTTATTTCACTTCCCACATTTCTCTGGAGAATTAGTGAAGTAAGTACTTTGATATGAAAAAAGCAGTTACCGCAATTTTTTCACATAAAAGAAGCATTGAAATGTTATTTTTCACTCATTTGTCTCATTCATTTCCTAGAAATAATTCCGTGTTATTATCTGCCATAATTGTTGTTTTATTTCACCTGTTTTCTTAGTTTTGAGTTTCGGGGTTAGAAAGCAATAATAACCTTGGTAAAAGATAATTCCTATGGATCATGACTCAGGGCCAGTCCTGGCTGATTATTAATTCCTCAGTAATGGCACGTGCTTGGATTCTGCTGCTTAAATCAACACAAGCCAGAATTAATTGTCAGCAGTCACGAAGGTCTGATACTGCAGTTTTCAACTGTGAAACGAAAGGCATTTTTCATCAGGACCACAAAGAAAGATGGAAATAATTGTATGATAAACAGATAAATATGCTTATTTCTCAGAAAATGCAGGCTTGTTACAGATTCCTAAAAATTACCCAGCCATCATCTTTTAAGAATACACTATGCATTCTTTATGTGTTTATTTCTTTGCTGGTAACAATATTTATATAAGAAACAGAAAAAGCAAAACACGAAAATCCACAATGCAAACATAACACAAATCTTGGGTGAGGTTTAGAATTCTTTCTACTTTTCATCTGCATAAAATTTGCTGCCTCTTCCTATGATCTACTGTGGGTTTGAAAGACTCCCCTCAAAAGTTGTCTCATTTATTCTGTGTGCTTTGCTTTGCATTAGAAATGTCACCAAGAGCTGGATATTATACTTTAACAATGAAGCATAAATATATAACTCTTATTAATTTAGCAAAGCATACATATTGGCCCAAACTATAAAACATGGTTATTATTTTTAAGACAAGTGCCAAATTGAAAACATAACTAAAAGGTGTTGATAAAAACCCAGGTAGAATTGTGCATCTTTGTTGATGATCCTTAAATGTTGTCAATCAAACTTTAGTCTATTTTTAGTTGGAAAGAAGGTATTCATTCCTTAGCTTACCCAAAGACCTCTCTGAGGCTTTCCACACTGAGATTTTTTTTTTTTTTTTGGTACTGGGGATTGAACCCAGGAGCATTCTACCTCTGAACTCCACCCCCAGCCCTAGTTTTTATTCTTTATTTTGAAACAGGGTCTCACTAAGTTGCAGAGGGCCTCACTAAATAGCTGAGGCTGGCCGCGAACCTGTGATCCTCCAGTCTCAGCCTCCCAAGTACTGGGATTACAAGGGTGCTCCACCACACCTGGCTCACATGGAGATTTTTAATAACTTCACTAGGTAGTCCTTTACTTCTGCTACAACTTCCTTATTGGGGTAGTATTTTGAATGTCTTTTCCTTCTTCACTTAGCACTATTATAGTCCCCTTGCCAACCAAGATCTATGTACCCATTTTTTTTCTTTCCCTTAAATAGTATAAAAATTGTCCTGGTTCACAAAGCTGCTGTGCATGGGGAGCCATTGCCTATGGGACCTGTCTCCCCAATAGTAGCACACCAACTTATCAATTATATTTCTTCAGACCCCCAACTATGCAAATACTTACTAGCTTCATTTGCATGACTTAATGAAAATTACTTTGCGCTTCTTCCCTTGCTCACTTAGGAGCCTGTAATATGAAATGTACGTCAATCCAATTTCATAGCAACCCTACCATGCAAAATCGAACACACTTTCTTTCTAGTCTCACTTAGATCATCGTCTCTAAGTTAAAAATCAAAGTAATACCAAACTGTAACTTTTTACAACTCCCCCAGAAAGCCAACAAAAATACAAAGTAGTTTTAAGGCAAACTTAAATGTGGGGAAAAATAAAAACTATGTGTAATAGTACTTTTCCTGGCTAAAGAAAGCCTCTTAACAGCAGGCCTTCATTGGCAGAACAGATTTAGGGGGCGGAGGTAGAAACCTTTGCATGGGAGCCAAGGAGATTCAAGGAGGGGGACACAGCTCCCCGCTCCTTACAAGTGAACTATGCCTAGTGACTTGTTTCCAGATAGGACAGAAAGGAAAAAAGAAGCAAAACTTTGCAGTATAGAAACCTAGCAAACACTGCCCCAGCCAGGTGGTCAAAGTTATTATCGTTAGTGATAAGTCATGTTGATAGCATGTACCGTTGATATGATGTACTCTTTTCAAAGAATGGTGCCTTACCTCTGTGGTCTTCCTCCCTGAACCCATAACCCCAGCCAAAGACAGAGAGGAAAACATCAGAAAAAGCCAAAGAGTGGAATATTTTGTCAAATACTTGACCAATGCTCCTTGCTAAGGTTTGAATACTTGTGTCTTCCTAAATTCATGTTGAAACTTAATACCCTCTTACCAAGGTAATTTGGCCATGAAGGATTTGCCCAGTCGGTGAGATTAGTGCCATTATAAAAGGGTTTAAGGGAATAAATTTGGCCTATTTCTTCCTTCCACCAGGGGAGGACACAGCAATGAGGCACCATCTTTGAGGCGGGGGGGCCTCATTGGACCCCACCTGTGTGGGCACCTTCACAGAGGATTTCCCAGCCCCCAGAACTATAAGAAACACACTTCTGTTGTTTATGAATTATCCGGTCTCAGGCATTCTGTTCTAGTGGCCTGAATGGACCAAACATTCCTCAAAACTTTCAAGGTTATCAGAATCAAGAAAAGTCTGAGAAATTGTCACAGTCAAGTGGAGTATAAGAAAACATGACAAGTAAGCCTAGTATATCCTGCATGGAATCTTGGAGCAGGACAAAGATAATAGGGAAAAAGAAATTGAATCTTAATAAAGCATGGAGTTTACTTAATCAGAATGTATCAGTATGAGTTCGTTGTGATTAATTTATAATAGTTACTTAAGATGTTAACAGAGGAAACTGGGTGTGAGATAAGAGGCGAATTCTCTGTACTCTCTTTTTACAACTATTCTATAAATCCAAACCTTTTCTAACCATAACATTTTAAGAAAGAAGTATATAAATCATCCAAATCATTTGCTTTTTTTGAGGAAGAAATCTAAGCATATATTGTTCATAGCAAGATTAATAACCATCCCCTTTGTTTTCTTTTTTAATTCTCTAGCTCTCTAAAATACACTGAAGAGCCAGGCGTGGTGGCGCATGCTTGTAATCCCAGTACTTTGGGGGGCGGAGACTGGAGGATCCGGGTTCGCGGCCAGCCTCAGCTCTCGCTCTCTCTCTCTCTCCATGTCTCTCTCTCTTTCTCTCTCTCTCTCTCTCCTTAGTGAGGCCCTCCGCAACTTCGTGAGACCCGGTTTCAAAATAAAGCATAAAAAAATAGGGCCAGGGGCGTAGCACGGAGGTAGAACGCCCTTGCGTTCAATCCCCGGTACCGCAAAAATAAATAAATAAATAAAATAAAATAAAATAAAATAAAATAAAATAAAATAAAATAAAATACACCGAAGGATTTCTCTCTCCCCAATCCACAGTGCTTTCTCATCTTTCTCTCTCTCCCTGGTCACTTTCTTGTTTATACTCCTTCCCTGAGCCCTATCTTCCTCAATGTAAGGTGTTCCCTACTCAACATAGTCCTGTGGAAATTTACTGTGCCCTCTGTTACTATTTTCCTGGAGAAATGAGGTCCCCAGATTCTTGTCCTCTCTGCACCCCTTCTCATCCTTGCTGAGGTTCTGGTAGAGGGGTCCAGTGAGCTGTGGACATGTGAATAATTCTCAGTTCCTTTACATGCACTGCTAACATTTATACATTAGCAAACTTAGGGGAAAAAGCATTTTGGGGGGTTTGTTTTAGAAAACCTACTCCTAAAATAGTGAAGGAGTACAGGTAGGACTCAACTACCAGGGACTTTATATTTCTCCTCAGGTATCATATGTTTATTCAGGAATCAGTGAATATGAATTTTGAAGGGAGTTTACCTATTATCTAATACTACATTTTCATGTTATACATTAGGAATCCAAGGACCAGATAGCTTAAGTTACCATCCCAACATCATGCAATTAATGATCAGAAGATCCATGACTATTTTATTCCTCCTCTTCATTTTCATGGTCTTCAAACACCAGCTTGAAATTTTTGTCATGATGCAGGAAGGAGGGTTTAATTAAGGCTTTGAAGTGATCTTTCTAGTTAAGCAAGAAACATGGAAGGAAATAAAATGGAAACTGAAAACACTCAAAGAATCCACCTGATCAAATATTATGTAATGTTTCCTTTGATTAAAAAAGCATATCTAGAGATTTATGTCCAAGAAAAGAATTTGAAGGTACAGCAGCAACCTGCTTGATCATCTAGCAGTTACCACCTTATCTATCTCTTTGTGTTCAGATCTGTGGGGCTTCTTAGCTCCAACTCTCAGATATGTTCCTTCTTAAATGCACCACAACTGTTGTTTTCATTAAATGCTTTGAGATCCTCAAGAAGCTAATGTCTTGTTTAGTCACTCCTGCCTGTCACTTCATTCATGAAATTTTTCACTTATATTTATTCAGTCATCCATTCATTAGTCTGTGATTTGACAGACACTGAGCTAGGTGGAGAATATATAAACATTAACAGGGCCCACCCTTGAAGACAAGATGCATACTGTCTGCCGACTTAAGTGTTGGTGAAAAGAGTATGACAGTGTTTCTCACAAAATCTCTATGGTCTATGGAATTTATAATTTGCTGCACTTATTAAATCTTAAAAAGAAGTCATGACCTATTAGGGAAGACTTGAATGGTATCTATAAGTAACACAAATGAGGAAATCTTAAAAGTAAATAATTCAAGGACAGAAATGTAAATTGTAAATTGTAAATTGTTTCTTCTTTCTATTTCAAGTACAAATGTATGCACATATGTGTATATGTACATACATATCACACACATAATTATTTACTTTTGACAATCATAATTTCTTACATCACACATATATGCATACACATACACACATACACGCACACACAATTTTAGTGCTTTTTCTGTTGCTATAACAAAATACCTAAGGATGGATGCCTTATAAAGAAGAGAGGTTTAGCTCATTTTTGGAGGCTGCCAGTCCAGGATCGGGTGGCCCCATAGACTCAGCCTGTAGTGAGGCCTCATGATAGATGCCATCACGATGGTCGGAGCTTGTGCAGAAGAGATCACACAGTGAGAAAGGAAGGCTGAGGCATTCAAGGGCCTGACTTACTCTTTTTATAGCAACTTGCTATTGTGAGAACTAAATCAGACTCCCATGAGAACTTCACAGGTGGCACCCCCGTGCCCTAACTACCTCCCAGCAGGCTCCACCTCTTAAAGGTTCCACCACCTGCCAACATCACCACCCACTGGGGTACACACTCAAACCAGATCCAAACCATAGCAGATGCAAACAACATATTTTAATTTCTAGACACCAACCAACACAAATTCAATCTTGGAATAATGTCAGAACATTATCAATGAAGTTATCCCTTGGCATTCATGGGGGATTGATTCTAGTACCCCCACTCCCCCCCAGACGCTAAAATCTGCAGATACTCAAGAGCCTTATATAAAATGGTGTACTACTTGCATATAACCTATACACATCCTCCTGTATACCTGAAATCATCTCTAGATTACTTACAATACTAATACAATGTAAATCCTATGCAAATTGTTATACTGTATTGTTTAGGGAATAAGGACAAGAAAAAAATCTTCACATGTTCTGTACAGATGCAATGTGGGGTGAGTATGTTTTAAAATATTGGTTGGTTGTGCTGAACAAACAGTGGATACAGACCCCTGGATATGGAGGCCCACTCCCACTATAATTACGTTAAATGTTTTCATAAAATGACCTATGTCCTCTGTTTCTCTAGGTCTCTGTGCCTTTCATTAGCCAGTAATAACTGCAATACTTTATATGCCCTGTATGCAACCACAGGATACCAGACATATCTCAAGGGCTGAGCCCAGACACTTCCACCCCTAATAACAATAGGAATCAGAACTTATTGTATCACTCTGTTACATAAGATATGGGATTCAGTGTGCAGCCTAGAGGAGTTACTAAAAGAATGAAGCTATTTTGCTAGCTACATGTATATAACACAAGGTACGACAATAACACGTTTCCACAGATGCTCTCAACATTCATTTCCTTAGTTTGCTACATATTGACTTATCCACAAAGTCCAGTGTCATTGCAGAAATTATAAATAGTAGCTCTGTTTTGCATAACCACTGAGATTAATGAGCCTCATTGTTTCACAGAAGAATTTCTTTAAAATTATGTGACACAATTCCCACAGCTCATCAGCCTGTTCCAGTAACACACTCTGTGCATGTTTGCTTTTGATGTCATAATTTCTTGCATCATCTTTGGGGCTAGACATGGGAGTCAGCCAAGGGATAATGAAAACAGGTTCATCTATTGTCACTTGCTGTTTAAAGCAAAGGCTGAAAAAAATGCTGCAGAAACTTCACGAACAAGCTGACTGCCAGAGTTAAGGTTTTATTGATGAAAATCTAGGAGAAACTTTCACAAGGATAGAAATAGTCAGAGTAGCTAACATTACAACATTTACTTTGCACACATCATCTCAGTCTCACGAAAACCCTATGAAGCAAGTACACTCATCCTCATTTATGGATGAGGATTTTGAAGATCTGGGAAATAACTTAAGTTCCCACACTTAATAATTGGTGGAGCTGAAATGAAAAACAGAGCATGCTGCCCTTATACCATGATATTTTAAGGAATTTATCTTTCAAAAAGAATTGTTTAAATTCTTTTAAAAAAATTTTTTAAAGAAAGCTACTAGCTGGGTGGGGTGGCACACGTCTGTAATCCCAGTACTTGGGAGGCTGAGACAGGAGGATCTCAGGTTTAAGACCAGCCTCAGCAACTTAGACTCTCAGAAACCTAGAGAGACCCTATTTTGAAACAAAAAATAAAAGGGGTTGGGGGGGTGTAGCTCGGAGGTAGAATGCCTCTGGGTTCAATCCTTAGTGCCAAAAAAAAAAAAAAAGGGAAGAAAGAGAAAGCAAGCTATGCTTAGTTTTGGAGTTTTGGAGCAAGGATATAGACTATAGACTAGTCATACTTCTAACAGAGTTCCAAATTAGAGTTTCTCATTGGAATAGAGCCTGGGTTCTGTTTTCAGTCTTCCCATTGGTCGTGATAGATACATGTGATGCACATGATGAATAACTTGTGTGGTGTAGACGCACACATGTTACATCATTCCCAGGATTCTGTCTTAATATTTTGGGCTTCAAGCCGTGGATCTTGTGTGTGCTGAGCTGTCTTCTTTACTGAATTTGTTCATGATCTTATCTTTATTGGGAACATTCTTTCTTCTCCACCTTATTAATTATTTTTAATATGCTTGTATTGGTGCATTATAGTCTCGCATCATAATGTAAGTCATGTTGACAGTGGCATACATGCACACAACACCTGGTGCCCCCCCCGCCTCCCCATTTTCCCCATTCCCAACACAGAGTACTGAGGTTGACAGTGATATATTCACATGTGTACACATAATCAACAGTAGTATTTCCATTAATGAACCTCAGTCTTCCCCCTCCCCTTCCCTTAAACCACCTCCCTGGCTCCACCAAGGCTTCTCCTCCATTATCTGGAGTTCCTCCGGTATCCCTGTACTCCCTAGCTTGTGCATATTAGAGAAAACATATGACCCTTCCCTTTCTGTAACTGGCTAATCTCATTAAACATAATGTTCTCCAGGTCCTTCCGTTTTCTTGCAAATGACATAATTTTGTTCTTCTTTATTGCTGAGTAGAATTCCATTGTGTGTATTTCCCATAATTTTGTAATCTATCTGTTGATGGACACCTAGGTTGGTTCCATAATTTGGCTATTGTGAATTGTGCTGCTATGAACATGGGTATGCATATATTTCTATAGTTCTCTGATTTCAGCCCCTTTGGAAAGTTACCCAGAAGTGGTGTAGCCAGATCATATGGTGGATCCATTCCCAATTTTCTGAGGAATCTCCACATAGATTTCCATAGTGGTTGAACTAATTTGCAATTCCACCAACAGTGTAGTAAAACAAGAATTAATAAGTGGGATGGCATTAAACTAAAAAGTTTCTGCACATCAAAGGAAACCATCAAGAGCCTAAAGAGAAAGCCTGTGGAATGGGAGAAGATCTTTGCCAGCTATCCCTCTGATAGCGGACTAATATCTAGAATATACAAAGAATTTAAAAGACCTTACACTAAAAAAAAAAAACAACCCAATCAAGAAATGGGCAATTGAATTGAATAGACACTTCACAAAAGAAGAGATAGAGATGGCCAATAGATATATGAAAAAATGTTCAACATCATTAGCAATCAGGGAGATGCAAATCAAAACTACACTGAGATTCCATCTAACCTCAATTAGAATGGCAATCATCAAGAAATCAAAAAACAATAAATGTTGGCGAGGATGTGGGGACATAGGAACTCTTATTAATTATTTTTAAAAACCTAAGTCCAGAGCCGGGCGTGGTGGTGCATGTTTGTAATCCCAGTACTTGGGAGGCTGACAGGAGGATCCAGGTTCGCAGCCAGCCTCAGCTACTTAGGCCCTCCGCAACTTAGTGAGACCCTGTTTCAAAATAAAGAATAAAAGCCGGGCGTGGTGGCGCACGCTTGTAATCCCAGTACTTTGGGAGGTGGAGACCGCGGCCAGCCTCAGCTCTCTCGCTCTCCCTCTCTCTCTCTCTCTCTCTCTCTACTTAGTGAGGCCCTCTGCAACTTTGTGAGACCCGGTTTCAAAATAAAGTATAAAAAATAGGGCCGGGGACATAGTGCGGAGGTAATGCCCCTGCATTCACTCCCCGGTACTGCAAAAAATAAATAAATAAATAAATAAAATAAAGACTAAAAAATAGGGCTGGCAGTGTAGCTCAGAGGTACATGGATCAGTTACCCAGTTCCTGACTGTCTTCTGCACACTCACTCCGAATTACTTTCACATAGCAGCTGGGACAACTTACCGTAAACTCAGAGGCTACAACAACACAACTTGATCATCCTGCCGTCTTGGAGGCGGGAATTTAAAGCGGTGGTATTTGGCTAGAATCAGGTTGTTCTCGGGACCTTGTTACTTCTGGAGGCTCTAGGGAAGGCTGTGCTTCCTGCCTTTCCAGCCTCTAAAGGCCCCTGCATTTCGGGGTCATGCTCCTTCCTTCATCTTCAAAGCCATCCACACAGCATCTCTAAATCTCTGTCAGCCAGGTGTGGAACACCAGTACTTGAGAGGCTGAGACAGGAGGATTGCAGGTTCGAGGTCAGCCTCAGCAACTTAGTGAGGCCCTGTTTCAAAGTAAAAATTTTAAAAAGGACTGAAGGTGTAGCTTAGAGGTAAAGTGACTCTGGGTTTAAGCCCCAGTACAAAAGAAAAAAAAAAAGAAAAGAAAAAGAAAAAAGAAAAAAATCTCCTTGACACTTTGACCCTCTTATTTTCCTCTTTGACTTAAAAGGAGCTTTTGATTACCTGGAGCCTACCTGGATCTTCCACGATAATCTTCTCATCTCCAGGTCAGCTGCCCAACAACTTCAATTCATGCTCCCTTAATTCCTCCCATGATATCCACAGATTCCAAGGATTAGGACACAGCTATCTGGGGAGTAGGGACATTATTCTGCCCCCCATGTATCCGTCTCTCATCAGAAGGATTGACTTCGTCTTTGAAACACATGAGCCGGGTCTCAGGCCCACGTGCAGTTCTCATCCACACCCACACAGGGAGCTGTCTCTGCGGCCAGGTTCAGAGCTCTCCTCTCAGTCCAAGGAAAATCTCTCCACCTTCGAGCCCCCATTCTGCTTCTTTCTCTACTAGTCATCGATTTTTCTACTGCTCGTCTACATGTTTATCTTCTCTCTATTGACTTTTCTCCTACAGAATTTCAATGTAGTCCCTTCTTTCCCACCTGAAAAGAATTCTCCCTGCTCTTTGGCCTTCTCCCGTCAGCAAACTGTCATTTCTTTCTTGAAAGGCAGTTAATATTTAGGCTTCAGTTGATTGTATGGAGTCTATTTTAGAACTCCTTATTCTATTCCATTAAAATATATGTTCTTACAACAGAGTCACATAATTTTTATTACCGTTGTGTGATAGTAAGTTTTGAAATCAAGCAGTGTATATCCTCCAACTTCTTTTCCTGTGCAAAATTGCTTTGTTAGTTTTTTTTTGTATTTAAATATACATTTTAGAATCAGTTTGTCAGTTTTTTTAAAAAATGTTTGCTGGGATTTTGATTAGGATTACATTGACTCTATAGCTCTATTTGGGAAGATTTGGCCTCTTACCAGTGCTTAGTCTTCCAACCCATAAACATAGTATCTCTCATTTATTTAGTTTTTTTTTTAATTTCTCTCAGCGGTGTTTTATAGTGCTAAGTGTATGATCCTTACATATATTTTATTAAATTAATCCCTATATATTTTGTATTTTAGATGTTTTTACAAATGGTACTGTATTTTTATACTGTATTTTAGTCTTAATTTCTAATAAGACATATAGTCTTATTATATAGACATACTTTTAATTTTCTAAGTTCAGTGACCTGCTAAACTCAATTATTTCTATTTCTACTTCATACATTCTGTAGAAATTTTTATATAGATAATCAAGTTGACTGTTAATAAGATAGTTTTACTTCTTCCTTTCCAAGTGTATGCCTTTTCTTTTTTTCACATTATTGAAATAGTTAAGAACTCTAGTACAATATTAAGTAACAGTAGAAAGAATCGACATCTTTGTCTCATTCTCAAACTTTGGAGGAAAGAATTCATTCTTTCACCAATTAGTGTAATGCTAGGTTTTCATAAAATGTCAGTTCTATGATGTAATTTATTCATAGATGTTCTTTATTTAATTGAAGAAGCTCTTTCCTATTTCTAGTTTGTTAAGATTAAAACTAAACTATGAGTCAGGCATGGTGGTATATGCCTATAATCCCTATACTTGAGAGGCTGAGACAGGAGGATCATAGGATTGAGACCAGCCTCAGCAACTTAGACTTTTAGCAACCTAGCGAGACCTTGTTTCAAATAAAAAAATAAAATAAAATAGGGCTGCGGGTATAGATTGGAGGTAGAATACCCCTGTATTCAATCCCCTGTACTAAAAAATAAAAATAAATAAACTGAATGGGATGAAATTTTGTCATATGCTTTTCCTGCATCTATTGAAATGTTCATATAGTTTTAAATTTTTAGTTTATTAATATGGTGGGTTGCATGGTTGATTTTTGAATGTTAAATCAACCTGGTACTTCTGATGTAAAATCCATATGGTCATAATAATATTATATTTTAATGTATTTATTAAAGGTATTTTTAGTACTAGGGATTGAACTCAGGGGCACTCTACCTCCAAGCTACACCCCCAGTCCCTTCACCCTTTTTAAGAAAATTTACTTTTGAAACAGGGTCTTGCTAAGTTGCTGAATCTGGCCTTATACCTGTGATCCTCCTGTCTCAGCCTCCAAAGTACTGGTACTACATGCATCCAACACCACACCCAGCTCTTTTAATATATTTCTTAATTAATTTTTAAAATATTAATCATGAAGAATGTTATCTTTACTTTTCTTATAATGTCTTTAATTTTGATATCAGAATAATGTTAGTCTTATCAAATGAACAGGGAAGCCTCTCTTCTGCTTCTAGAAGACTTTATATAGTGTTAGTATTATTTATTCTTTAAAATTTTTGAAAACACTGATCAACGGATCCATCTGGCCTCAGAGTTTTTAACTATGAATTTAGTTTCTTTAACAGATGCAGGATTATTTAGTAACTTTTTTTTCTTGCATGGCATTGGTAGTTTGTGCCTTCTAAGACTCATTAAGACTCATTTGTAGAATTTTTTGTCATAAAGTTTTTCGTAATGTTCTGTTATTATCCCTTACTGTCTCTAGGAGTTGTAGTGATGTTTCCTCTTCTGATGTTTGTAATTTGTGTCTTCTCTCTTTTTCTCTCTGCTTGATCTAGCTAGAACTTTGTCAATTTAATTGATTTTCTTAAGGGTCAATAATTTTTCTCTATTGTCTTTCTCCTTTTTGATTAATTGATTTCTGCTTTTATTTTTATTATTTTTCTCTCTTACTTTAGGTTTAATTTGTACTTTTTAAAACTTATTTTTCTTGTGATTTTTTTCCTTATCATTGGTTTGGAAAGAAATTATTGCTTAATTTTCTAATTTTTGGGATTGTCTAGCTATCTGTTATTAATTTTTAACTATGGTTAAAGAAAATACTTTTGTATTTTAAGTCTCTTTCACTTTCATTCTTAGTACTGGTGAATGTTCTGTGTGCATTTCAAAAGAATTCCGAGGTTATTGCTTTAAATAATTTTTTACTTATTTTTTCTCCCTCTATATCATTTCGCATAATTTTTGTTGCTTCTACCTCTATTTTTTTCAGTATCTAAACTGCTGCTAATTTCATTTGGTATGTTATAAATTTAAAATATTGTATTTATATATTTATTTAATCTCTAGATGTTAATTTGGGACTTTTTTTGAGATAGGGTCTTGTTAGGTTATCTAAGCTGGTCTCAAACTCATGGATTCAAATGATCTCCTGTCAGACTCCCAAGTAGCTGGGACAATAGGCATATACCACCACACCAGGCTTTTTATCTATTAATTTGACTACTTTAACTATTTTATTTATTTATTTTTATTTATTTTTGCAGTACTAGGGATTGAACCCAGGGGCATTCTACCTCTGAGCTACACCCCCAGCCCTATTTTTTTATTCTTTATTTTGTAACAGGGTCTCACTAAGTTGCGGAGGTCCTCACTAAGTAGCTGAGGCTGGCCGCGAACCCAGATCCTCCTGGGATTACAAGCATGTGCCACCACACCTGGCTTAAACTATTTTGTATACATGGAATCATACAGGATTTATTCTTTTGTCACTAGCTTATTTCACATACTGTAGTGTCCTCAAGGTGTATGCGACAATATTTCTTCTCCTTTAAAGGTTATATAGTATTCCATTGTATGTATATATGATATTTGTTTATGTTTATTAGTCAATGCATATTTGGGGCGCTTCCACTTTTTGCTATTATAAAGAGTGCTGCTATGAATATGGATCAAATTTTAAAATTAAAAATATTTCTCTATAAAAATGAAATTTACTAGAAAATATAAAATAGCAAATTGTGATATCATTTATATTAGCAACAAAACCCTATAAAGTACCTAGGTAATAATGAAATAAAGAATGCACAAGACCCTTATGGAGAGTATTTTAAAATTCTATTACAAGATACAAAAGAAAATATTACTAAATAATACTATATATCATGCTCATTTATGGAGGAGATACAAAATTTTAAAGATGATATCTGCCTTCAAATTAAGGTATGCATTGAATGTAATTTTAATATATTTTCTGACAGTGAGCTTCTTGACAAATTGATCATAAAATTATATGGAAAAACAAAAGTGTCTATAAAAGAAGAGAAAGGAGAAGGATACTTTATCAGATATGAGCAATCAATAATAAAAAGTATGATTTTGTCACTGGAACAGAAACCGTCAATGAAAGAGAAAAGGAACTCAGTACGTTTCATCTAAGAATGAGAAATTGGCATATGAGAGAAGTAATATCTCAGATCCATCAGGAAAGGATGGATAGTTGGAAGATGTGTTAAGAAGAGCAGTATCAATAGGTGGAGAAAAATATATTTGGATTCCTAGCTCAGACTATATATGAAAATAAAGTTTAAATGGACTGAAGACCTAAAAGCGAGAGGTAAAGCTCTAAAGTTTATCAAGAAAATATACAGATGAATGTATTACAAAATTATGGGAAATACACACAATGGAATTCTATTCAGCAATAAAGAAGAACAAAATTATGTCACTTGTAAGAAATGGAAGGACCTGGAGAACATTATGTTAAGTGAGATTAGCCAGTCACAGAGAGTGAAGGGTCATATGTTTTCTCTAATATGCATAAGCTAGGGAGTAATTGGGATACCAAAGGGTCTCCAGACAATGGAGGAGAAGCCTCAATGTAGCTAGGGAGGTGGTCTAAGGGAAGGGAAAAGGGAAGGGGAATACCGAGATTCATAAATGGAATTACTACCATTGACTATGTGTACATATGTGAATATACCAACGTCAGTCTCAGTACTCTGTATGGGGAAGGGGGAATGGGGAGGTCGGGGGGTCACCAAGTGCTGTGTGTCACTGTCAACATGATATACATTATGATGTGAGACTATAATGCACCAATAAAAGCACATTACAAAAAATAAAAAATAAATAGTAAAAGAAAATATCTGACTTAGGTTTAGAATGCCTTATTTCAACAAGATGTAAATGTACCATAAAAGGGGAAAAACATAGATTTGACTAGAGCACAATTAAATGATCAACAGAGAAGGCAACACAAAATTAAGAGATAGAGGACAGACTGGGGAGGATTGCAGTGTCTAAGAATGTCAAGGGATTGTTATTTAGAGTCTATAAGGAATATCTGTAAATCAATGAGAAAGAGACAGTAAACACAATAGAAAAATGGGGAAAAGGTATAAATTGGCAAGTCACAGAAAAGAGAATCCAAATGGCTAACACGTATAAAAAGAGATGTTAATTCCATTAGTAATTAGATAAATGAGAATTACAATAAAAAAGTTCCTAATCTACACAGATCACATTAATAAAAGTAGGTTACATCACACCAAATGCCATTAAGAATAGGAGCTCTTAACACTCATTAAGGGTTTGCAGACTAGCACAGCCGTTTGGAAAAGTAATCTCACAGTACAGAGGGAAATTTGATCTGTGTATAGTTGTTGACCAAAACACATTCTCCTATGTGTTTACTCCATAGAAACCCATTGGTAGTCACATATTAGGATACTGAGTCCATTCCTGTCTGTAGTGGCAGGCAACTGACTGTTTATTAAAAGTAAAAATGGATCAAGGATATGTTGGCAACACAGAATAGAATACTGTAGTCAGAAATAATGTCATATGGGAACATGAATACATCTAAAACTTCAGTATTGGGAGGAAATAAAATAAAAAAATAGAATTTAAACAAGGGCACAATATCATTTATAGAAATTAAAATCCTTAAAGACAAGAGAATATTTTGATTTCTTAGAGATACATACGTATCTGACACATAGTCAACAAAACAGAATGGGTGCTTCTATGGAGGAAGAAACTGTGAATGTAGATGGGAGATGAAGAGGCAAAACTGTTAAACAAGGGTGAGACTTGCACAAGACTGTGGCTATAGCCTGTGCTGACTGAGAAGTAGGATTAACCCAACTGTGTGCACTTGAGGTCCAAAGAAGAGAAAATGAACCTAGCCTCCCTCTTTTTAACCTTTTACTGGAATAATTAGTTACAATCCATAAGAATTCTCCCAGCGTCATCCTTTGCTTTGTGTTTCAGTCACCATTCTCACTGCTGTTAACCAAAATACCTGATGACCACAACTTAGAGGAAGAAAGATTTTATTTGCTCACAGTTCTAGAGATTTCAGGTATTTAGTCCATGTGAGGCCAAGTTATATCTGTGGAGCTCAGGGTATGGAGGAGGGAGGGAGAGAGTGAAGAGCACAAGGGCTCTACTCTCACATCATGGAAACCTGGAGTGAGAGAGAGCAAGGGGAGCAGGGACCATATATGATCCCAAAGGCCACACCCCCAGGGACCCCTCCTCAGCAACCAAGCCCCACCACCAAACATGGTGCCTTGTCTAGTGAGGACTGGGGGAGACATGCTAAATCCAAAGTGAAGTGGGAAAACAGTACTTATCATGTATAGATGTCTTGGCTGGGTTTTGACCTTTCTAGATGGGTTTCAAGAAATAAGTAAGCTTGTTTATTTGGAGAAAGAATATCTAAATGCTAATTAGCACCAAAGGGGGAAAAAAAGTAAGTGGGAGATTCAATTTAAACCGAACTCAATTGAATATTTGGCAGGAAGCGACAAAGAGGAAGGGACAGTAGGGTTCCTGTTCAGTTACTGGTTCCTGGTGGTCCTGTCTTGCTCTGAAGTAAGTCTTGTGGGGATGGGTCATGGTTCCGTTTTCACTCCTGCCTGTGGTTCTGAGTCTTGAGATGTCCCCGAGGACCTTATTGAGCATTGGGTCATGACCTAAGCACTTTTCCAAGGAGACCAGCCCAGCCTGAAAGTACTATGGAGTGTGGGTGGGCTTGGGAATGTCAGAAGACAAGGTGAATACTGTTTTCATACTAAATACTCTGTTTTCATACTAAAGCTCCATCTTTGTTGAGTTACTGCCTGGCACTGACCGTGTACATTTTTCTAAAATTATGACTATCTGTGTCTCTATCAGCAAGATGAAATCATGTGTGAAAAGCTCCCAGCACAATAACAAAGACCTCATGCTTTTTTTTTTTTCAAATGTAAGGTTCTAATCTCTTATTAATGCTCAAACCTTTTTATTTCATGCTGGTTTTTTTCCCAAATATAAGGTTCTAATCGCTTACTAACACTCAAACTCTTTTATTTCAGTCTTCTAGTCTAAGCTTGCTGTATTTGGGGGGCTCAATGTCCGTATAGTTTGAAAATATCAGCTTTCTTTGCTCTGAGGAGGGAGTTGCATCTTCGTTTCTCCTTCTGACATCTAGACCTGCTGATTGATTTCTGTGGCTCCAGGGGAATTCAGTGTTTATTTTTTTCTGAATTGCCACTAAGAGACTAAGCATAAACTTTTCAAAAACTTCTAACAATGAGCGTATTGAAGAAGAGTTAAACAAGATGCTGAATGGCATAATATGTAGCAACCATATTTATTTGTGTTGGGGGCATATCAATAAATGTACACATTATCTGCTGAGAAATAAACAACAGTGCTGAAATAAATAAATTTATCTATCTTCTGGAGCAGGTTCAGGACAAACCATTTTTTTCTTTGAATTTCTGATTATAAATTTCACATGCAGTTTTCTTTGCAGACTGAGAATTCCATGCCAGGATTTTAGATTTGTGGTCTAACGCTCTAATCTACTTACCCTAAGCATGGAGTAAGAGAACTCTGTGGTAACTGTACCAAAATTGGAGAGTGAAAACTGAGCTTCCAGTTCGCTTGGGTTTGGGAATTACAGCAAATTCAGCAAATAGGATGGAGACAATAGAAGAGCCAGTTTTCAGTAAGAGTATGATGAGTGTGATTTGGGGCATGCTGAGTTTAAGATAGCTATTGAACTGTGGAGTGTGGCTGTGGTTGTACTAAAGCAATCGGCTCACTGGGGCAGGAATATGGGGTAGAATTCCTACTTGGAGAGTCATTTCGATGTGGTTCACTGAGCTAGTCTATGTTGAACAGTACCGCATATATAGCAATTCACTTTACAAATAAAGAAACCAAGTCACAGAAAAGGGGAGTAATTGCCTCATATCCTATCTGTCAAAGTAGAGCTGGATTCAAACCCAAAGTTTGCTTCTGCTGCTGTTGTTTTTGTGTGCAAGGGATTGAACCCAGGGGCATTCTACCTTTGAGCTATACCCCCAGCCCTTTTTTTTTAAATTTTGAAACAGGGTCTTTTGAGATGATATGTAGTTATCAATGAACTTGCTGGGATAAAAGAAATACTAGAATGACAGAACATGTAGACAGAATTAGATGCTCTTTAAAGTCTACCAACACATACTTTCTGTGTGTGCTTTGCCCAGTATTTACAGTGGAAGCAATTTATTAAACATAGTGCCACATTGTGACACAGTTTCAGTTAATGGGATTTTATTGATGGACAGAATATCTATTAAAAGAACAGATCTGCTTTAGTTAAGAAGTACTACTAGGATTCCAATATAAATTCCACAGGGGGTGAAATGGGTCATCAGAGAAACTTCCAAAATTAGATTGCTGAAATAAAGAAGGTAATTCTGCAACATAAATAATGCAGTTAACAATATTTGTGAAGTGGTGCTGGTGAGAAATTCACGTTTAGTAATCTTGCGAGTTCATCAAATGTGCTAGACTTAGCTGGATCAATATTGGGGCCACCCCAGCCCTTTAAACACATTATGGATAAATGGATTCTTTTGTAATGGTTGAAAGGTGTCACTTGTCTCTTTCCCAATCCCCAACTTTTATTATTCTTTTTTTAACTTTTTTTTTGAGGTACTGGGAATTAAACCCAGGAACATCTACCTCTAAGCTACACCCCCAGCCCTCTTTTATTCTTTATTTTGAAACAGGGTCTCATTAAGTTACTGAGGCTGGCTGTGAACCTGCAATCCTCCTGTCTCAATCTCCCAAGTGCTGGGATTACAGGTGGGAACCATCACACCCAGCTTTGTTAGGAATATTCTGAATACCAGGGAGCCAAATATCTCATTTCTGTGTCTTTATCTTGAAGACCTCCCTGCTCACACTAGGGACAGGAAAGAAACCACTGTGTAACTCAGCCTTTAAAAGAATTTTGGCTGGGTGTTCTGACATACACTTGTAATCCCAGTACTTGGGAAGCTGAGACCGGAGGATCACAGGTTCATGGCCAGCCTCAGCTACTTAATGAGGCCGTCTGTAACTTAATGAGACCCTGTTTCAAAATAAAGAATAGAATTCTTTCTGATTCTTTCTTAGAGCCTCAATTTCCTCCTTCATCTCCTCTATGCTTTCTTTGAGGCTTTTCATCATTCTGAAGATCAAAATTCGGAATTCGGAATTCTCCGTCTTGCATTTCCTGCAGGTCAGTATCAATAATCTCACTTGTTGATGCATTGTGAGTGTTTCTTGTGTCCTCACTGTTCTTCATTCTCGTATTTTTGCACAGTCCGAACTGTCGCACAGTCTGGGGGGGACAGGGCAGGGTGCACACCTGGTCAGAAGCGTGGCACGGACAGTCACGTGGTCTGGGGAGGGCGGTGCTGGGTGCCCGGTCAGAGATGCAGGCAGACGGTTGTGCGGTCTCTGGGGATGACGCTGTAGGTCGCCCGGGCTCCAATGATGCTTGCACCCAGCATTGTGCCATGCCTAGGACCCCACAAGTCCTGGGTGCCACAACCCACGGGACCCTCTGCACTCCTGCCCTGGGCCTACGCGCGATTTTCTGCGCCATGCCTCAGTGCCCATGCACCCCCAGGCGTCACCACCCAAGACCTGGAGCCCATGCCCCACTTGGGCCCGCATGATCCTCAGTGCCATGCATCGGAACCCGGGTACCCTCTGGCGACGCCACCTGAGACCCAGAGCCCATGCGCATCCCTTGGGGCCTGTGTGATCCCCAGCATCCACATCTCAGACA
>PVJS01015113.1:0-39348 GCA_004027185.1 Glis glis
TTCTTTATTTTGAAACAGGGTCTCACTAAGTTGCGGAGGGCCTCACTAAGTAGCTGAGGCTGGCTGTGAACCTGCGATTCTCCTGTCTCAGCCTCCCAAGTACTGGGATTACAAGCATGTGCCACCACGCCCGGCTATTTTTTATTCTTTTTTGGGGTACTGGGGGTTGAACCTAGGGGCATTCTACCTTTGAGCTGTACCCCCAGCCCTATTTTAATTTTGAAACAGGGTCTCTCTAGGTTGATGAGAGTCTCACTATTTGCTGAGGCTGTCTTCAAACCTGTGATCCTCCTGTCTCAGCCTCCTAAGTACTGGGATTACAAGCATGCACCACTATGCCCAGCCAGCCTGGGCAATTTAACAAGACCCTGCCTCAAAATAAAAAATAATTAGGGACTAGGGCTATAGCTCAGGGGTAGAGCACCCCTGGACTTGATCCTCAGTGCCACAAAAAGAATTTAAAAGAAGCATATACAAATGTATATTATTACAAATTACTATAACCCAGGGCCTTGTGAATGCTAGGCAAGCACTCTGCCAGTGAGCTACATCCGAGCCTTCATAATAATATTTATCATACTAGTATCAGTTGCCATTTTCTTCACAAGTGTCAGTTGTCTGCAATCATTGCCCACCACCACCACCACACTACCCCTGACAGCTGTAGATTAGTTTTCATGTTCTAGAATTTCTTATGAATTGAATCACAGAGTATGTGGTTCTGGCTTCTATTCCTTAGCATAATGATTTCAAGATCCATCATGTTGTTGCTTGTATGAGTCATTCATTGCTTGCTTTCTTTTTTACTGAGTAGTACTCCATGGGGTAGATACACTATAATTTGTTTTTTCATTCACCAGTGACTGGACATTTGAGTTGTTTCCAATTTGGGGTTATTATAAATAAAACTGCTATGAACATCGATCCATCCACCATTACATCTACCATATAGAATAGTTTCACTGCCCTAAAAATTCCTCTGTGGTTCCTATATTCACCCCTTCCTCACTCCCCTCAAATCCTGCACAACCACTGATCTTTCTACAATTGCTATAGTTCTACCATTACCATCTACCATTACCAGAATGTCCAATGATTGTATTTAATCGGTATCTAGTCTTTTCAGATAGGCCTCTCTCACTTAGTAATAGGTATTTAAGATTCATCCATGTGACTTAGTAGCTTTTTTAAAAAAAATTATTGAACAACTCCATTGTATGGATGTGCCGTGATTTGTTTATCTATTCCCCCATCGAAGGACATTTTGTTTGCTTCCAGTTCGGGGCAATTGTGAATCGTTGCTGTAATCATTTGTGTGCAGGTTTCTGTATAGACATAAATTTTTAAGCCAGGTATGGTGGTACACACTTGTAATCCCAGTACTTGGGAGGCTGAGACAGGAGGATCGCAGGTTCGAAGCCAGCCTCAACAACTTAGTGAGACCCTGTTTCCAAATAAAAAATAAAATAAGTATGGGAGTGTAGCCTGGAGGTAGAAGGTCCCTGGGTTCCATCCCCAGTACCACTTAAAATAAATAAATAAAATAAAATAGTCATGTCTGTTGGTGCATGTCTGTAATTCCAGAACTTTTGAGCTTTTGAGGTTGAGACGGGAGGACTGCAGGCTTCAGGCCAGCCTCAGCAATTTAAGGAGAACCTCAACAATTTAGTGAAACTCTGTTTCAAAATAAAAAATAAAATAGGGCTGGGGGTATAGCTCAGGGTAGAACACCCCTGGGTTCAGTCCCCAGTATCAAAAAATTTATTTATAAATCTATTGATTATTCAAGTAATTAGAGGCTTCCTATATATCTTTTGGTTACTGGTCTCCAGTTTAATTTCATCATCAGAGAGCATAGTCACTATGTTTCTTTTTTTTTTTTTTTTTGCGGTACCAGGGATTGAACACAGGGGCGTTCTACCTCCACGCTACGCCCCCGGCCCTATTTTTTATACTTTATTTTGAAACCGGGTCTCATGAAGTTGCGGAGGGCCTCACTAAGAAGAGAGAGAGAGAGAGAGAGAGAGAGAGCGAGCTGAGGCTGGCCGCGAACTCGGATCCTCCGGTCTCCGCCTCCCAAAGTACTGGGATTACAAGCGTGGGCCACCACGCCCGGCTAGTCACTATGTTTCTAATTCATCTAAATTTATTGAGACTTGTTTTTTGACCCAAGACTTGGCCTATTCGCCTACACACACACACACACACACACACATACACACACACACATATACTGGGTACTGAACCCAGGGGTGTTCTGCCTCTGAGCTACAACCCCAGCCCTATTTCATTTTTTATTTTGAAACAGGCTCTCACTAAATTACTGAGGACCTCGCTATGTTGCTGAGACTAGCCTCTATTTTAATAAATATTCTACATCCAGTTAAATAGAATACTTTATACATTCTTCTGTTGTTGGTGTAGTGTCCTATGATGAGAAAAATGTGCTTTATAAAGGTCATTTGGCCTATAGATCTTGCAGATTCACACAGATTTGCAATTTGCTTAATCTATCAATTACTGAGCTGAGTGTGAAATCTCCAGCAGAAATTGAAGATTTTTTTCTATTTCTCCTTTAATTCTTTTTTTTTCAGTACTGGGGATGGAACCCAGGGGCATTCTACCTCCAAGCTATACCCCCAGCCCTATTTTTTTCTTCTTTATTTTGAAACAGGGTCTCACTAAGTTGCAGAGGGGGCTGGTTGCGAACCTGCGATCCTCCTGTCTCAGCCTCCCAAGTACTGGGATTACAAGCATGTGCCACCACACTGGCCTATTTTTCCTTTAATTCTAATTTTTTGCTTTAAATATTTGGAAACCTGTTATTTAGGTACATACACATTTAGAAATATTATTTCTTCCTGAATTTAAATCCTCCTCTTAACACATTCATATTTATTTATCTTATTTTGTATTTTATTTATTTAGCAGTACTGGGGATTGAACCCAGGGACATTCTACCATTGAGCTATATCCCTTGCCCTTTCTTTTGTGTGTGTGGTACCCGGAATTGAACCCAGGGGCATTCTACCTTTGAGCTACACCCCCAGCCCTATTTTTATTCTTTATTTTGAAACAGGGTCTCACTAAGTTACGGAGGGCCTCACTAAGTAGCTGAGGCTGGCCACGAACCCAGATCCTCGGGTCTCAGCCTCCCAAGTACTGGGATTACAAGCGTGCGCCACCACGCCTGGCCCTTTTTATTTTTTATTTTGAGAAAGGGTCTCACTAAAGTTGCCTGGGAGGGCCAAGCCAGCCTCAGCTCTCTCTCTCTCTCTCTCTCTCTCTCTCTTTCTCCCTGTCTCTCTCTCTCTCTCTCTCTCTCTCTCTCTCTCTCTCTCTACCTAGTGAGGCCCTCTGCAACCTCGTGAGACCCGATTTCAAAATAAAGTATAAAAAAATAGGACCGGGGGTGTAGCGCAGAGGTAGAACACCTCTGGGTTCAATCCCTGGTACCGCAAAAAAAAAAAATAAATAAATAAATAAATAAATAATAAAGTTGCCTGGGCTGGCCCCAAACATGTGATCCTCCTGCTTCAGCCTATCAAGTAGCTGGGATTGCAGGCATGGGCCACTGTGCACAGCTGTCTTCCCGCTCCGCACCTGAGGTGAGATGGAACCTAGAGCTTCACACATGCTAAGTCCTCCACCACTGAGTTGCATCCCCATCCTTGGTTTTTGTTTCTGTTTGTTTGTTTGTTTGTTTTGTGGTACTGGACATTGAACCCAGGGTGTTCTACCACTGAGCTACATCTCCAGCACCCTCTCCCCCTTTTTGAGACAGGGTCTTGCTAAGTTGCTGAGGCTGTTCCTTGCAACCTTCCTGCCTCAGCTTTGGGTTTGTTTGTTTGTTTGTTTCTTTGTTTGTTTATGTGTGCGTGCTGGGGATTGAACCCAGGGCCTCATGCATGCTGAGCACATCTGATTACTTTTAAAGTGTTCTCTTAGCAATATAAATGTGAGTGTTGCCATGGTTTTCTTTGTATATTCTTGCTTGACTTTCATTTATCTTCTTGGATCTAAGGTTTTTAAGTTTTTGATCAAAATTGGAAAATTTTCTTCAGATCATTTAAAAAAAGTCTTTCTGACCGGGCATGGTGGCGCACGCTTGTAATCCCAGTACTTTGGGAGGTGGAGACCGGAGGATCCAGGTTCGCGGCTAGCCTCAGCTCTCTCTCTCTCTCTCTCTCTCTCTCTACTTAGTGAGGCCCTCCGCAACTTCATGAGACCCGATTTCAAAATAAAGTATAAAAAATAGGGCCAGGGATGTAGTACGGAGGTAGAACGCCCCTGTGTTCAATCCCCGGTACCGCCAAAAAAAAAAAAAAGAGTCTTCTTTCCTTCTGGGACCTCAGTTACACATTTTTGTTTGTTTGGTTGGTTGGTTGGGGTTTTTTTGGTGTGTGTGTGTGTGTGTGTGTGTGTGTGTGTGTGTGTGGTACTGGGGCATTCTACCTCTGAGCAACACCCCCACCTTCCCCCTTTTTTTTTAATTTTTGAAACAGGGTCTTGCTAAGTTGCTGAGGGCCTTGCTAAATTGTTGAGGCTGGTCCCATACCTGTGATCCTCCTGTCTCAGCCTCCGAAGTACTGAGATTACAGGCATGTGCTATATACTCAACTGGATTTATTTATTTATTTATTTATTTATTTATTTTTATTGATACTGGGAATAGAACCCAGGGCATTCTACCTCTGGGCTACAACCCCAGCCCTATTTTATTTTTTATTTGGAAACAGGGTCTCACTAAGTTGCTTCACTAAGTTGAGGCACACCCAGCTGAGCCCAGCCTCAAACCTGCAATCTTCCTGTCTCAGCCTCCCAAATACTGGGATTACAATGTGTGAGCCACCATACCCGGCTAATTACACGTGTTTGACCACCTGAAACTGTCTCATAGGTCACTGAATCACCATTAATTATTTTTCAAAATTTTCCTTTATTTTTTTTGTTGATAACTCTACTGCTGTCTTCACATTCACTGATCTTTTCATCTACAATATCTAAACTGCTATTATGCTCATCCAGTGAAATTTTCATTTCACATATTGTATTGTATTTTTTACCTTTCAAAGTCCTGCTTATTTACCTTTTGTGGGGGTTTTTTTGTTATTTTTATGCTTTCCTTTAAACCTTTGAACATAATTATAATAACTATTTTAAAGTCCTTGTCTTCTAATTCCATTATTTCTGTCATTGTTTAGTCTGTTTCTATTAATGAATTTTTTTTCCTGCTTAAGGACTATATTTTCATCTTCTTGTCTAGCATTTTTTTTTCTTTTTCTTTTCTTGACACTGGAAATTGAACCCAGGGGTGTTCTAACTCTGAGCCACACCACCAGCTCTAATTTACTTTTTATTGTGAGACAAGGTCTTGCTATGTTGCTGAGGGTCTTGCTAAGTTGCTGAGACTGTCCTCAAACCTGCAATCCTCCTGTATTAGCCCCCCCAAGCACTGGGATTACAGGCCTGTGCCACTACACCCGGCTCGTCTAATAATTTTTAACTGGGTATTGAACATTGTGAATATTATGTTGTTATATATTGGATTCTTTTGTCTTCTTTGAATGAATGTTGAATTTTTTGGCAGAAATTTTCATTACTTGGGGATCAGCTTGATTATCTGAAGACCTCCCTTAAGGTATGTTAGGACAGATCTAAAGTAGCTTTTATTTTAAGGCTTATTTAGCCCCACTACTAAGACACACACTTCTAGTTCTTTACTGAATACCTAGGTTTTTATAAGTTCTCCTCACTCTGTTAGTAGGAGATCAAGTATCTCTTAGCTTGTGTGAGCTCTAGGACCAGTTTAGCTTATAACTCTCAACCTTTATTCTTTGCTCAGCCTTGCACAGTTTCACCTTACATAGGCTCAGATTAGTATTCTATAAATAATCAAGGGAATCTCTATTCAAACTTTTTTTTTTTTTTGCAGTACCAGGGATTGAACCCAGGGGCATTCTACCTCGGAGCTACACCCCCAGCCCTATTTTTTTATCCTATATTTTGAAACAGGGTCTCACTAAGTTGCGGAGGGCCTCACTAAGTAGCTGAGGCTGGCCGTGAACCCGGATCCTCCGGTATCCACCTCCCAAGTACTGGGATTACAAACCTGTGCCACCACACCCAGGTAGATGTGCCTTCTGGATTGCTTTCTTTTCAATGGTTTACAATGCCTTCAAACATTTACAGATGCTACGCCATCTGTGATGGGATTACATCTTGATAAACCCATCATAAGTTAAAAATATTATTAAGTCAAAAATGCAATTAAGCCAGACATGGTGGCACATGCCTGTAATCCCAGTATTTGGGAGGCTGAGACAGGAAGATTGCAGGTTCAAGGATAGCTTCAGCAATTTAGTGAGACCCTGTTTCAAAATAAAAAATAAAATGGGCCTGAGGATGTAGCTCAGAGGTAGAATGCCCCTGAGTTCAATCCTCAGTCCCCCCCCCAAATGCAATTAATACACTTAACCTACTGAACATCATAGCTTAGCTTAGCCTACCTTAAACATGCTCAGAAACTAGGCTAAACCTGTGCTGCCTCACCACAGGCCCAAAAGCAGTTGGCCTCCTAACCATGGACTGAAACCTCTGAAACCCTGAGCCAAGATAAACCTTTCCTCTTTTTAAGTTTATTTATCTCAGGTATTTTGTTACAGTGGTGGAAACCTAGCACCCCATCTGTTTGTGTACAAGAGATATTTAACACTTTATTAAAAAAGAGGAGCTTCATAGAAGTAAGATCACTAGGGGCATGCCCTTAAAAGTGATGTTGGGCTGGGCGTGGTGGTGCACGCTTATAATCCCAGTACTTGGGAGGCGGAGACCGGAGGATCCGGGTTCAGGGCCAACCTCAGTGCGCATGCGCGTGCGCGATCGATCAATTGATCGATCGATCTATCTCTCTCTCCCTCTCTCTCTGTCTCTCTCTCTCTCTCTCTCTCTTTCTCTCTCTCTCTCTACCTAGTGAGGCCCTCCGCAACTTCGTGAGACCTGGTTTCAAAAATAAAGCATAAAAAAAAAAATAGGGCCGGGGGCGTAGCGCGGAGGTAGAACGACCCTGTGTTCAATCCCCGGTACCACAATAAAAAAAAAAAATAGGGCTGGGGGTGTAGCTCGGAGTTAGAATGCCCCTGGGTTCAACCCCTAGTACCACAAAAAATGAAAATAAAAAGCCGGGCGTGGTGGCGCATGCTTGTAATCCCAGTACTTTGGGAGGCGGAGACCGGAGGATCCAGGTTCGCGGCCAGTCTCAGCACGCATGCGCGTGCGGGCGCGCGCGCGATGGATCAATTAATTGATGTATCTCTCTCTCTCTCTCTCCCTCTCTCTGTCTCTGTCTCTCTCTCTCTACCTAGTGAGGCCCTCCGCAACTTCGTGAGACCCGGTTTCAAAAATAAAGCATAAAAAAAAAATAGGGCCGAGGGCGTAGCGCGGAGGTAGAACGCCCCTGTGTTCAATCCCCGGTACCGCCAAAAAAAAAAGTAAATAAATAAATAAAAATAAAAAAAATAGAAAGTGATGTTGGGACCCCAGCTCCTTCCTGACTCACTGTGCTTCCCCGCCACCAGGAAGTGAGCAGCTTCTTTGCCAGGCACTCCTGCCATGATGCAGCGCCTTGCCATGGGCCCCAAGCAACTGAGACAACTGACCATGGACTCAAACCTCCAAAAGTAAGAACCAAAATGAACCTCTCCTCTTTTTAGTTGATTATCTCAGGTATTTTTTCACAATGATGGAAAGCTGACTAGCTGAAAGGGAAAATCCCTTTGTATATGTCTGTCTCCAAATATCTCCCTTTTTCAGAATGTCAGTCATGTTGGATTAGTGGCTCACCATACTCCAGTATGACCTGATCTTAACTAATTACCTATGCAATGGCCAGATAAGCCCACATTTTGAGATACTCAAGGTTAAGATTCAAACATAGGAGCCAGATGTGGTGGCACACACTTGTAATCCAGTACTTGGGAGGCTGGGACAGCTTCAGCAACATAGTGAGATTCTCAGCAATTTAGTGAGATGTTATCTCAAAATAAAAGATAAAATAGGACTGGACATGTAGCTTGAAGATAGAATGCCCCAGAGTTCAATCCCCAGTACCACACACACACACACACACACACACACACACACACACACACAAATTAAGCCAGGTGTGGTGGCGCACGCTTGTAATCCCAGTATTTAGGAGGCAGAGACCGGAGGATCCGTGTTCGCGGCCAGCCTCAGCTACTTAGTGAGGCCCTCCTCAGCTACTTAGTGAGGCCCTCCACAACTTCGTGAGACCCAGTTTCAAAATAAAGTATAAAAAATAGGGCCAGGGGTGTAGCTCAGAGGTAGAATGCCCCTGGGTTCAATCCCCAGTACCACAAAAAAAAATTTTTTTCAAACATATGAAATTTGAGGGCACACAATCCAACCCATAACAACAGGTCATTAATAAAATGTGTGAGATGTGCTGGGTGTGGTAGCACGTGCCAGTAATCCCAGTACTTGGGAGAGTGAGACAGGAGGATCACAAGTTTGAGGCTACCCTCAGCAACTTAGTGAGACCTATTTCAAAATAAAAAAGGGCTGGGGATGTAACTCGGAGGTAGAATGCCCCTGGGTTCAATCTCCAGTACCAAAAGAAAGAAAAGTTAAGTTGTGAGATGGGAAGGAAATGGAGAAATATATAAGAAAAGATGGAGGAAAAGGTAGAAAAAAAATCAAATATCCTGGTCTTAGAAAACAGCAAGTGCATCATGAGATACTGACAAAAGTTTATGAAACATTAAATAGTTTGGGGTATATTATTTGAAAGTTACAAAGATAACCAATAGCGTGGTTAACAAGCTAAAATGCTTACAAGAGCCAAGCAGGTAACAAACAAAAAGCGGTATTTACCAATAGATGTGGTAAAAACTTTGGATCCGCAGAGGGCAGCCACTTGACCAGTTTTGGTCAATTGTTGGGATAGGGGCCATATTTCTCCTCTATCAGGTTAGACAGTATCACCCTCCCCCCCCCCCAAATTCATGTCCACTTGGAATCTCTGAAAGTGATCTTATTTGGAAATAATGTCTTTGCATACATAATTACTTAAGATGAAATCACATTGGATTAGGGTAGTCTTTAAACCCAATGTATGGTGTCCTTACAAGAAAGGGAGATTTGTACACTGAAACATACACACCTAGAGAGGGAAAATCCACATGGAGACACAGTCAGAAATTTGAATGAGCCTGACGTGGTATCGCATGTTTGTAGTCCCAGTACTTGGGAGGCTGAGACAGGAGGACTGCAGGTTCACGGCTAGCCTCAGCTACTTAGTGAGGCTTTCTGCAACTTAGTGAGACCCTGTTTCAAAATAAAGAATAGAAAAATAGAGCTGGGGGTGTAGCTTGGAGGTAGAATGTCCCTGGGTTCAATCCCCAGTACTGCAAAAAAAAAAAAAAAAAAAAGAAAGAAAGAAAGAAAGAAATGCGAATGATACAACTACAAACCAGGAAACACCAAGGATTGCTAGGTGGCCATTAAAAACTAGGAAGAGGCAAAGAAGGGGTCCTCCCTAGAGCATTTAAAGGGAGCACAGTCCTGCTAACCCCTTGATTCTGATCTCTAGTCTCCAACACTGTCAGAGATAAATCTGTTGTTTTAAGCAACCCAGTTTGTTATAGCAGTACTATGAAACTCACAAGGCATGCCACAACTGACTTTTCATGAGAAGCTAAATGTTTAGAATCCTTTTGTTCCAAGTGTTAAAGCAGAAATTTATTAAAATCCGTTTAAATAGTGTTACACACACACACACACACAAAATGTGCAGAGTTTTCAACCTTCAGACGATCAACTCTATTCTCAGAATTGTTTCAGGAGAAAATGGATTTCTTTGCCTTCCTCCAGTAAGATGTTTCTACCGCAGTCTAGTCCTGAAATGACACATGTAATCGTACCACCTTCAGAAGAGCAGTCCCTTTAAGACCCCAAAGCCTCTTCAGAGAGTGAAGAGATTCCTTGCCTCAGAGGTGTAGTGCAAGAGGCCTGTGCGTGTGCCGGGGAGAGCGAGGGCGGAGAGCGAGGGCGGTGGCGGCCTAGCTGCGGAGTGGGGCCAGCCGGGACTGCATGGCCTCCAGGCCTCCTCCTCCTCCTCTTCATCCTCGAAGGCAGGCGGCCTTCGCTCCTGGAGGTTCAGGCTCGGGCAGGATGTCGGTCACTTTGCCGGGAGCTCTGCCTAAGGCCCCTGCTGTAATTCCAAACAGAATCTTGTCGGGATCTTCACAAGACTCTGCATGGCCTTCCTTCATTACTTCTGTGCCTTTCTGCAGGGAGCCAGCCACCCGCGGGTCCTGCACCCCGTGAGCACGCAGTTCGTGTGTGCTCTGGATGCGGAGAGCTTGCTCACGGCCTTCCTTGGCTGACCGTCTCCTTGACCAGAACCACACACACATCCTTCCAGCCCTTCTTGGCAGCATCCTTCACAGGTCGTTTCGCTTTCTCCTCTTCTCTTTGGATATCTCTTTTTTGCCTGTCAACAACTCCCATTTCCTTTCTTGTCTCCAATGACCACTCATTCACCAGCTGTTTGGGCAGCTTCTCCTGTGTTATTCCAAATAGCCCCGTGGTGAACTGAACTCCTCTTGCCCCTTCCGGCCTTCTGATTCGTGGGCCCCGGCAGAGGCCAATGTGAGGGCACAAGTCTGAGCCTAGATTCTTAAAAAATGATAAATCTTACAATTTGTGCGTGTGTGTGTGTGTGTGTGTGTGTGCGTGTGTGTGTGTGTAGTACCAGGGATTGAACCCAGGGGCCTTCTACCTCTGGGCCACACCCCCAGACCTATTTTATTTTCATTTGGAAACAGGGTCTCACTAAGTTGCAGAGTGCCTCACTAAATTACTGAGGCTGGCTTCGAACCTGCAATCCTCCTGTCTCAGCCTCCCAAGTCTGGGATTACAAGCATGCGCCACCACGCCCGACCTTAAAATTTTTCAGTCTTGGCTTTTCTTTCTTTTTTCTTTTTTCTATAAACTCACTACATTCCAAACAAAACACATCTACAGTCAGATCCAGCCTGCAGGCCATCTGTTTGCAAACTGCAATAGAGAAACTAAATACAAAATAGGGATATGACTAACAGAATTGAGAAGGGAGGTAAGTGAACTGAGATGTGATAAAAGTTTGCTAAATCCTCAACTGCTGCAGCAGGAGGTAAAAAGAAAACGCCTGAGCTTGAGTAATTAAGAAACTGTAATAAAATAAAATGATTCAAAGTATGAAGTAGTTCCTTCTGGAAAATAGTATAGGGAGTGGGACAGGTAACCATTGCTTTTCATTTAAAAAAACATATATATATATATATTAATTATGTGGTCTTCCTCTGTTACCCAGGCTGGTCTCAAACTCCTGGGCCCAAGTGATCCTCCTGCCTCAGCCTCCCAAGTAGCTGGGGCTACTGGTGTGCCACCCTCACACAGCTTTAGTGTGTGTGTGTGTGTGTGTGTGTGTGTGTGTGTGTGTTACTGGGGATTGAACCCAGGGGGGTTCTACCTCTGACTTACACCCCCAGTCCTATTTTATTTTGAAACAGGGTCTTGCTAAATTACTGAGAGTCTTGCTAAGTTGCTGAGGCTGACCTCCAACCTGAGGTCCTCCTGTCTTAGCCTCCCAAGTACTGGGATTACAGGCATGGACCACTGCACCCAGCTACAGCTTTATTCTTTGATTTTAGAAAGTAGGTAGGTAATCCTACTAGGCTTGGCAAAAAGTTACTCTAAAAGTCATGATAACTACAGTTTTTCTCCCAGCAGTAATAGAATAAGCCAATATTCAGAAAAAGTTTGGAGGACTAGCAAGGCATTGCTTCTTTCTGGAGAAAAATAGGTCTTAGCACCTTTGACAGAACAGGTAAAAAGTATATTTCCATACTTAGAAGTTCCCAAGAACTTATATATTTTTCCTTTGCTGTGCTGGGGATTGAACCCAGTGCCTCACATATGCTAAGCAAGTGCTCTACCCTGAATTACATCTCCAGCCCCAGAGAGAGAGAGAGAGAGAGAGAGAGAGAGAGAGAGAGAGAGAGGAGTGTGTGTTTGTGTGTGTGTGTGTTACTGGGGATTGAACCCAAGGGTACTCTACCTCTGGGTTACACCTCAAGCCTTATTTTATTTTTTTATTTGGGTCTCACTAAATTACCCTGTGCTGGTCTTGAACCTGTGATCCTCCTGTCTCAGCCTCCCAAGTACTGGGATTACCGGCATGCACCATCATACTTAGCCAGAGTTTATCTTTATGAAGGTGACAGGAGTCTTTAATTCTGAGTATACTTTAAACTATGGAAATGAAATTACTGAATTATATAGTCTGTTAAGTTTTATAATACTGATAAATTTTAAAAAATTAAGAATACATTCTGGTAAGCCAAGCATGGTAGAGCATGCTTGTAATCCCAGTACTTGGGAAGCCAAGACAGGAGGATCACAAGTTCAAGGACAGCCTCAGCAAGTAGTGAGACTCTCATCAACCTAGCGAGACCCTGTTTCAAAATAAAAATAAAATAAGACTGGGGTTATGGCTTGGAGGTAGAATGCCCCTGAGCTCAATTCCCAGTACCACACATACACAAAAAATACATTCTGGTAATTTCATTTTTAAATCACCTATGAAAAACCTTAAAACCTGTGTTTTATGAAGCTATTTGTTCTCTTCAAAATAGGAGTATAGATCCTCTATGCAATTATTCATGACATGTGTCATGACTAATGATTTCAAGTGGTAAATCCAAAGGAATTAAACCTTAGAGACTGCACAAGGGGAAAATCATCTCTAGAATAATGCCCAGATTATCTTGCAATTCTTGTTTTTAATTTTAAAAAAATCCTACCAACACATTAGCAGGGTATATTTACATGAAGTTTGCAAGTTTAGCTGATATATTTAGGAAGTTACTAAAGATGTCTCCTATGTTTTTGAGAGCAATATTAAGAAGTTAAAATTGAATTAAACTTGAAAAACAGGTTTATAGCCAGGCGTGGTGGCACACGCTTGTAATCCCAATATTTGGGAGGCTGAGAAAGGAGGATCGCAGGTTCGCAGCCAGCCTCAGCTATTTAGTGAGGCCCTCTGCAACTTAGTGAAACCCTGTTTCAAAATAAAGAATAAAAAATAGGGCTGGGGGTGTAGCTTAGAGGTAGAATGCCCCTGGGTTCCATCCCCAGTACCACCAAAAAAAAAAAAAAAAAGGACAAGAGATCTGTAGGAGCCAGGAATGGTGCACGCCTGTAATCCCAGTACTTGGGAGACTGAGACAGGAGGATCACAGGTTCGTGGTTAGCCTCAGATACTTAGTGAGGCCCTCAGCAACTTAGTGAGACTCTGTTTCAAAATAAAGACTAAAAACCTGGGCGTGGTGGTGCACGCTTGTAATCTCAGTACTTGAGAAGCTGAGACAGAAGGATGGCAGGTTTGCATCCAGCCTTGACTATTTAGTGAGGCCCTCCACAACTTAGTGAGACCCAAAGAATAAAGTAGGGCTGGGGGTGTAGCTCGGAGGTAGAATGCCCTTGGGTTCAATCTCCAGTACGCAAAGAAAAATACAGGTTTTTTGTTTGTTTGCTTGCGGAACTAAGTAGCTGAGGCTGGCCGCAAACCCGGATCCTTCGATCTCAGCCTCCCAAGTACTGGGATCACAAGCGTGCGCCACCACATCTGGCTAAAAACAGGTTTATTACATGTTGCTTTCTGCCCTCCAAGACACTTTGGAAAACGGGGCCAATACCCAGACTATCTCCCTCAATCTGTTCTCCATACTAGTCCTAAGGGATCTGACTCAAAGGCAGATCTGTGTAAGGCCTTCTCCAATTCAAATCCTTTAGTAGCTCTCCATTGCCTTCAAGATGGCATTAGGTCTTTCTGGATCTGCTCTCGGCTCACCTTTCTGGCCTCACCTCTCAACTCTTCAATCAGTGCAAATATGGTAATGCTGCCCCTTGGACCCGGGCTGCTGGATGTGGACTTCCTCCCTTTCCCCATCCTCATTCCCATGGCTGACTCCTACTTATCCATGAAAGCTCAATTTAGGTCTGCCCTTGTGATGGTTAGTCTGGATTGTCAACTTGACTGGGTCATAAAACACCTAAGATTATGTAACTTTGGGTGTGTTGGTGAGATGATTGGTTTATGTCATGGCAGATTGAATGGGAAGTCCTGCCCTGAAGGTAGGCAGCATGGTTCTGATGGGCGCAGGACCTGGATTAGGAGAACGTTGTGTGAAGACATGCGTGGTTCTTCCTGAAGAAAGCGCGTCTTCTCTCGTCTGAGATATTGGCCTCCAGCTCTTCAAACTGGACCTTCACTATTGTTTCTCCAGAGAGTTTTCTGGCCTTTCCAATCTTGGTCTGGGACTGAATTAGTGGTCGCTCCAATTCTGAGACGCCAGCTCTTGGACTGCTTGTCCAGCTGCTGGTTCCTCTGGTTCTCCAGGTGCAGTCAGAAACTTGGGTCTACACTGCTTTGGACAGTAAGCTGATTTGATAAATCCCCTCTTACTATATACGTGTTCTGTGAGTTCTGTTACTCTAGTGAACCCTGACCAATACAGCCCTCTACCAGGGAACAAGCTTGCCCATCCCTCCAAGGCTGGTTTGTATACCATCTTGGAGTTTTCCAAAGCATCTTACTGGATTACATCAAAGTTTGGCTTCTGCACTCATTACCTTCTGATATTGATCTCACTAGTAGACTAGTAACTTTATGACATTAAAAAAACTGCTCTTACTTAGAAAGTTTCTTTTGTTTCTAAATAATGGCTTTAGTTTCCAGCTCATTTACAAAATGGAAAAATCCTAAGCTTGATGAACATTATCAAGTCTCTGCCTGTTCTACCCAACCCTCCCCCAGTTCCCTTTACAATTCAGTTGCCCTCTTCCGACTCCCACATGGGAAGTCCCAGATTTTAACACCAGAATTATACAAAATAAAACAGAAAAAAATTCTACTAAGGGGATTGTTTTCTCATAGAACAATAGTCATAACCAACTCTCCTTCCTTTCCTTTTGACTTTTTGTATGGCTTGAATGTAAATTTCCTAGAAACTTGAATTATATTCCCATTGCTCGGCAGATTGTAAAATAGTAGGCATTCATTGACTATTTCTCAATGATGATGATTTTTTTGTTTTTTTTTTTCGGTACTGGGGATTGAACCCAGGGGCGTTCTACCTCCACGCTACACCCCCAGCCCTATTTTTTATACTTTATTTTGAAACCGGGTCTCATGAAGTTGCGGAGGGCCTCACTAGGTAGAGAGAGAGAGAGAGAGAGAGAGACAGGGAGAGAGAGAGAGAGAGAGAGAGAGAGCGAGCTAAGGCTGGCCGCGAACCCGGATCCTCCGGTCTCCGCCTCCCAAAGTACTGGGATTACAAGGGTGCACCACCATGCCCGGCTGATGATGATTTTTAGAAAGACTTAATCTAGTTGGGTTTGGTGGCACATGCTTATAATCCCAGTACTTGGGAGGCTGAGACAGGAGGATCTCAGGTTCCAGGCTAGCCTCAGCTACTTAGTGAGGCCCTCTGCAACTTAGTGAGACCCTGTTTCAAAATAAAGAATAAAAGTAGGGCTGGGGGTGTAGTTTGGAGGTAGAATGCCCCTGGGTTCAATCCCCAGTACCACAAACATACAAAAAAGAAAATATTAAGAAGACTTAATCTTAGCCAGGTGTGGTGGTCCACGTTTGTAATCCTAGTACTTGGGAGGCTGAGACAGGAGGATCTCAGGTTCGAGGCCAGCCTCAGCTACTTAATGAGGCCCTCCACAACTTCGTGAGACCCTGTTTCAAAATAAAAAAATAAAATAGGGCCGGGAATGTAGCTCAGAGATAGAACACCCTGGGTTCAATCCCTAGTGCCACCAAAAAAAAAAAAAAAAGATTTAATCTTCAAATTCACCTGTGGACATAGCCTTAGGAACATTATTGCATGAGGTTTTTTTGCATAAAATTTTAGTTGAGAATGACAGGATTCATAAAGGCTAAACAGTGTGCCTCATTTTACAAAACATTGTGAAAGAGATGATAAGCATCTATCAATTCAGATCCAGATCCACAGAAAGCCAGAAATTTTGCAAGAGTATTTTTCCTGATTTAAAAAAAAAATCTAGCCGACCATGGTGACACCAACCTGCAATCCCAGTACTTGGGAGGCTGAAGCAGGAGGATCATAGGTTTGAGGCCAGCCTCAGCAATTTAGCGAGACCCTGTTTTAAAATAAAAATTAAAAAGGGCTGGGGGTACAGCTTTGAGGTACAATGCCTCTGGGTTCAATCCCCAGTACCTCTCCCCCAAAATAATATCTAGATTTATAGATGTCTTTGATTTAAACAAAATTCTTTTTTTGTGTGTAGAACTGGGGATTGGACCCAGGGGCATTCCACCTCCGAGCTACACCCCCAGTCCTATTTTTTATTCTTTATTTTGAAGCAGGGCCTCACTAAGTAGTTGAGGCAGCCTGCGAACCTGTGATCCTCCTGTCTCAGCTTCCCAAGTACTGGGATTACAAGCATGCGCCACCATGCCCAGCTCAAAATTCTTTTTAAAAATAATTTACATTGACCCGAAAAGATAGAACTGGCTTTAATCTCAGAAAAAGCTTTAGGTGATGTTAGTTATTTACTCTTTTTAAAAATACTTTCCAGTGCTGGGCGTGGTGGTGCACACTTGTAATCCCAGTACTTGGGAGGCTGAGACAGGAGGATCTGGGTTCTCGGCCAGCCTCAGCTACTTAGTGAGGCCCTCTGCAACTTAGTGAGACCCTGTTTCAAAATAGAGAATAAAAAATAGGGCGGGGGGTGTAGTTCAGAAATAGAATGCCCCTGGGTTCAATCCCCAGTACCACAAAAAAAAAGCTTTCCAAAATATGAACTATTTCATGCTCCTTTCCCTCTTTCTTTTGATTTTTAAGAAAAGTTAAGATTTTAATATGATCAGTAAAACTGAACTGCCATTTTTGCTTGTTTTTCTAAATCCAGTAATCCTATGAATAGCTACAGTACACTAAGAATCCGGCTCAAAACATTCATAGACAACAATTCATTTACTTTTCAAAACATTCCTGTAAGGTAGGTATTATCATTATTATCATCTTTACTTCCCAGATATAGAAATAAAATTTAAAGAAATTATGTAATTTTTTCAATGTCATACAATTTGCAAGGAACAGAATTTTTTTTTTTTGCGGTACCGGGGAGAATCCGGGTTCGCGGCCAGCCTCAGCTCTTTCTCTGTCTCTCTCTCTCTCTCTCTCTCTCCTTAGTGAGGTCCTCCGCAACCTCGTGAGACCCGGTTTCAAAATAAAGCATAAAAAATAGGGCCGGGGGCGTAGCGCGGAGGTAGAATGCCTCTGCGTTCAATCCCCGGTACCGCAAAAAAAAAAAAGGAACAGAAATTTGAGTGATATTTATAAATGTTGGAGAAAGGAGAGGAGATAAAATTGGATTAGAGGCCTAAAGGAGACAAAATCATTTGGAATTTTTTTTTTTTTTGCGGTACTGGGGATTGAACGCAGGGGCGTTCTACCTCCATGCTACACCCCCAGCCCTATTTTTTTATACTTTATTTTGAAACCGGGTCTCACAAAGTTGCGGAGGGCCTCACTAGGTAGAGAGAGAGAGAGAGAGAGAGCGAGCTGAGGCTGGCCGCGAACCCGGATCTTCTGGTCTCTGTCTCCCAAAGTACTGGAATTACAAGCGTGCGCCACCACGCCTGGCCTTGGAAATTTTTTTAATATATATAGGTATTTGTGAAAGGACAGCTCATTAATGCCTCATTTTACTCCAGAACTCCCAGTATAATTTTTTTTTTTTTTTTTTTTTTTTTTTTTTTTGCGGTACCGGGGATTGAACCCAGGGGCGTTCTACCTCTGAGCTATACCCCCGGCCCTATTTTTTTTTTATCCTTTATTGAAACCAGGTCTCACGAAGTTGCGGAGGGCCTCACTAAGTAGCTGAGGCTGGCTGCAAACCCCGATCCTCCGGTCTCAGCCTCCCAAGTACTGGGATTACAAGCATGTGCCACCACGCCCGGCTCCAGTATAATTTTTTTAAATCAAGCCTTTTTGTTATAAGCATAGATGACAAAGATTTGTTGAGTCCTGCTGTATCTATGGAGGGCACCACTCTGAACACAAAAGCATAAAGACATAAAGCAGACTTGTTTCCTCCTCTAATAGCATAGTTTCTATCTCTTTTGGTGGAAAGTTTATTTTAGATTTGTTTTTATAGAATTCCACTATCCCAGAGTGTAACATGTTTGAGATTCTTCTTCCCCCAAACAAAAAAAAAATGTCTTTAGAGCCAGGCATGGTGGCACACACCTATAATCCCAGTACTTGGAAGGCTGAGACAGGAGGTTTGCAGGTTCCAAGACAGCCTCAGCAATGTAGTCAGGTTTTTAGCAACCTAGCAAGACCCTGTTTCCAAAAACCAACAACAAAAATTTTTAAAGGGCTGGGGGTGTACCTCAGAAGTAGAATGCCCCCGGGCTCAATCCCTAGTACCACACACACAAAAAAGAAGAAGAAGAAGGGGAGGGGGGAGGGGGAGGGGGAGAAGGAGAAAAGGAGAAGGAGAAGGAAGAGAAAGAAAAGAAAAGAAAGTGTCCTTAAAGATAGTTCATGTGAGTGTTTACACCAGAGGTAGCCATGATTTAACTCCCCACAAAAGGAACAATACTGATTATCATCATACTTTGTCCCTGCTCCCCATTCCAGGTTAGGGAGAGGGGAGTAAGTCTGGAGAGGCATCCCTGGGTGTCCAGGACACTTGATTCAGTCTAACATTGCGCTTCTCACCCCTTCCAGCATTATCTTCTCAGGGTAACAACTCCATCAACAGGTGCCAGTTTCTGTTCCCGTGGCCTGATGAAATCCATAAAATTTATAAGAACAGTCTCCAGTTATGAATTGGCTCGTCTCTACTCTGTGCTTCTGAGAACTGACAGGTTTCTTTTAAGAGCTCTGCCTCCCTCCATCACATTAATGTCACTCTTTTATCGCCTTCCTCAGAGAGTTTGAAGGCTTGAAAGTAATAACTCTATTTTTTAAAATATTTTTATATTTTTTGCAGTACCAGGGATTGAACCCAGGGGCATTCTACCTCCAGGCTACACCCCCAGCCCTATTTTTTATTCTTTGTTTTGAAACAGGGTCTCACTAAGTTGTGGAGGGCCTCACTAAGTAGCTGAGGCTGGCTGCGAACTGGATCCTCCTGTCTCAGCCTCCCAAGTACTGGGATTACAAGTGTGCACCACCACGCTCAGCTCATAACCTTATTTTTTAAAGAGTCTTGCTTTCCCTCTGAATTTACATCAAGTGCAAAACATGAACAGTTCACAGCTCATTAGAATCACTGAGTTACAGCTGTATGGGTAGAGGGCCTTTACTTAATTAATCCTTCTATCTCTTTTTCATCTTAGATCTGAAAGAGGTCCACTGTCCGCAGGAGCTGTGTGACTCAGGCTCTAACAGTCTGAGAGGCAGCTGGATCCAAGGGATTAGAGGTTACGATAGCTGAGCCTGTAACTTGGCAGGAAGAGAACACAGAGGTAGGTCTTGACAAGTTGGAGCAAGTGTGATCTCAGGGGTAGCAGCTCTCCTGCTGCGCTTGCCTGGCAATGGGATCGGTTCCCTTGAAATTGTTGGGAAGAACAGGTCTTATGTTTTATGCTTCCGCAGATCGCTGTGATTCAACAGAAACAATTCAGAACAAACACACTTTTGAATATTTCTAAAACTAGTAAACTGATTTCACAGCGCTTTTTAACTTTATAAAATCAATTAAAAAATTTAGAATATGTTTTGAGACACACATTTTTATCCTTTTTGATATCTGCATCTATGTGTAACTCTCTTTTTTTTGTGACACTGGGGATTGAACCTAGGAGCATTCTACTTCTGAGCTATACTCCCCAGGACTATTTTATTTTTATTTTGAAACAGGGTCTCGCTAGGTTAATGAGAGTCTCACTGTTTGCTAAGGCTGTCCTCAAACATGCAATCCTCCTGTCTCAGCCTCCCAAGTACTGGGATTACAACCGTGCGCCACCACACCCAGTTCATGTGTAACTTTTTTTTTTTTTTTTTTTTGCGGTACTGGGATTGAACCCAGGGGCATTCTACCTCCAAGCTACACCCCCAACCCTATTTTTTATTCTATATTTTGAAACAGGGTCTCACTAAGTTGTGGAGGGCCTCACTAAGTAGCTGAAGCTGGCTTCGAACCCGGATCCTCCAGTCTCAACCTCGCAAGTACTGGGATTACAAGCGTGCGCCACCACGCCCAGCTCCATGTGTAACTTTTATGCCTGAATCTTTCTGTCTTAAGTTTTGAAATTCAGTCCTCTGGTGGAATCTCAAGGGGAAGTGGGGGTGGGGGAAGGAGTAAGAAGCTAAGAGTCAGATGAGCTCTGGCTCTGCCATTTAAGTCGTATTCATTCAATTTCTTTTAGCCTCAATTTCCATATCTGTGAAAAGGCAAGGATGAGAGCTGCCTCACTTTGGCACAAAGTTTTTGTAATAATACTGGGATAGTGTATGTGAATAACGTGAGCCGGGATGGCAAGTGCTGTTACGCGTTTTACAGAAAAGGGAAGCAAAGCTTGCGGTGCTTAGGTGACTTGCCCAGAGTCACTCACAGTATGCAGGCTGAGCTTGTGCTGCACCCCAGCCCTATTTTTATTCTTTATTTTGAATCAGGGTCTCACTAAGTTGCTGAGGGCCTCACTAAGTAGCTGAGGCTGGCCGTGAACCTGTGATCCTCCTGTCTCAGCCTCCCAGGTACTGGGATTACAAGCCCACCACGCCTGGCTCCCTTTGCTCCTTTAGAAAAAGCCCTTGGCAGGACTGGGAGTGTGTTTCAGTGGCAGAGCACTTGCCTAAGATGCGTGAGGACCTGGTTTCAATCCACAGCATAAATAAAGGGAAAGAAAAAAAGAAAGAAAATGTAAGAGGCTGGGAATGTAGCTCAGTGGTAAAGTGTATGCTTAACACGAGCAAGGCCCTGGTTTCAATCCCCAAGAACATAAAAAGAAGAAAGAGAAGGAGAAGGAAGGAAAGAAGGAAGGAAGGAAGAAAGGAAGGAAGGAAGGAAGGAAGGAGGGAAGGAAGGAAGGAAGGAGCCCTTGGGAATTGACTTGAGTATAGAACAAGCCCTTCCTCTACATGGTCACTTAAATTCCAACATGGAATAGGAAGCTCTGAGATCAAATGAGTAAGAGCAAGAAAACGGAGATGGTGTGCCCGATCCTGGTAGGGACAGGGATCTGGCCCTCCACCTGGAGTCAGCCAGCTGGCCGGCCTTTGTTCCAGTAGGTTCCATGGAAACACTGACTTTTCCTCTCATCGGTCTGCTATAGTTTTAATCTCAAATGTCCTCCAGAGGCCCATGTGTTGAAGACTTAGTCACCAGCAACTTAATGAGACATCAGCAACTTAGCGAGACCCTGTTTCGAAATAAAAAGGGCTAGGGGTGTAGCTCGGAGGTAGAACACCCCTGGGTTCAATCCCTAGTACCAAAAAAAAAAAAATGATTATCTTGTCACGGTGATGGAAAGATACCCTATTTCATACAGAGCCTCCCTCACCTCCAGTAGAGGCACTTGCTTCATGATCTTTCTTCCTTCCCTCCTAGCCTCCCTGGGGAAGGCTGGGGAGAGGAAGGGTGGAAGGTGGTAGGTGAGGCGGAGCCCATCTCATCCCTTCCAGGTCAGGGCAGCTTGTCCTCCAAGGGGAACCTTGCAGGGGGATGCTCCATGGTCTTGGCCAGATAGGAGTGAATTTCTCCCCCCAGGGCAGGGCCAAGGCAGGTAGATCCGTAGCAGGATGTAGGGGTCTTGATGGGGGTTGTCATCAATGCTGAATAGCGGCCTCCTTATTTTGTCCATCACTCTTTACTGCCCTAGGATTTGTGGGGGGGGGTACTAGGGATTGAGCCAGGGCATTCTACCTCTGAGCTACTCCCCCAGCTCTTTTTATTTTTTGTTTTGAATGGGGTATCACTAGGTTGATGAGCATCTCGCTACTTGCTGAGGCTGTCCTCGAACCTATGATCCTCCTGTCTCAGCCTCCCAAGTACTGGGATTACAAGCATGTGCCACCATGCCCGGCTTTCCCTAGGATTTAATGTTCCAGTAAAGCAGCAGATATGCTCACATGTAATCTTATACTGTCCAAGTCAGTAGTCACTTGCCATGTATGGCTATTTCAATTTAAAATTAACTAAAATTATCCAGACACAGTGGCTCATGCCTGTAATCCTAGTACTTGGGAGGCTTAGACAGGAGGATCGCAGGTTCGAGGCCAGCCTCAGTAACTTGACAAGACCCTCACCAACTTAACGAGACTTTGTTTCAATATAGAAAATAAAAAGGGCTGGGGGTATAGCTCAGAGACAACGCCACAACACCCTGAGTTCAATCCCAGGTACCAAAAACAAAAACAAAAAACCAACTAAAGTTGATAAAATGTAGTTTCTCAACCTTACCAGCCACATTTCTTTTTTCTTTCTTTTTTTTTTGTGGTACTGGGAATGGAACCCAGAGGCAATCTACCTCCGGGCTACATCCCAGCCCTGTTTTTTTTTTTGTTGTTGTTCATGTGTTTGTTTATTTGTTTATTTGTTTGTTTGTTTGTTTGGAAGCAGGGTCTAGCTAAGTTGATGAGAGTCTCACTACTTGCTGAGGCTGTCCTCGAACCTGCTATCCTCCTGTCTCAGCCTCCCAAGTAATTTGAGATTGGGAGGCTCCAATTTGGCTTTTGATGGAACCCTAATGGCAGATGGCATCACCATAATGAGAGCTTAAGAGAGACAGACAGACAGACAGACAGACAGACAGACAGACAGACAGAGGGGGAGCAGATTTGCTCCTTTCCTAACAATCCTCTCATGAGGACTGCCTTAATCCCTCCCAGGGCACTCCCCCAGTGACCTAAGGCCCCCCCATGAGACCCCATGTCTTACATCACTACACTGAGGACCAACTTTTCCAACACATGAACCCTTGGAGGACAAATCAAATCCAAACCACAGCAGGCACAAAGTATGAAAATACTCACATCCTATGTAAGTGCTCTCCAGAGGGCGCCCACTGATGAGGACAAGATGCCCCCTCTGCGAGTTTCTGTGGATGTCAGTAAGTCTCTTTCCTCAGCTCCTCTGGGCTTCACAGACAGACTGGCCATGGTGATAGGAATAAAAGCTATGCATGGGCTCAATAACATAGACTTCCCCTCATTAGGGCTGATCTGGTACCAGCAAAGTGGAGTGTCCAATCTGTCAAGAGCACAGGCCAATTCCAAGCCCTTGATGTGGCATCATTCCCTTGGGAGATCAGCAAGCCAGCTGTGTGTAGATTCAGGATGGACACATAAGCTGGGTGCAGATTTATCTTCTCCAGCATCAGTGCTTCTGCCAGCTCCACCAGTTTTTGGACTTTCAGAATACCTTATCCTCCACCACCATATCCCACACCACATTGTCTAAGACCCTCGAGGGGTTGCATTTCATGGCAAAGGAAGTGGAGCGATGGCTTCACATCTGTGAGCTCCACTGATCTTACCACATACTCTATCACACAGAGGTAATTGCTCCGATAGCGAAATGGCCTGCTTAAGGCTTAGTACTGGCACCAGCTTGGAGACAGCACCCTGTGAGACTAGTCTGCTGATCTGCAAATTGAGGTATGCTTTTAACTAGTGACCAAAATATGGTGTCTTCTTTTTCCTACCCAGAATACATGGACCTAGGAACCAAAGGTTGGAGATGGAGTAATACCTTTCACCGTTACATCATAACTTTGAAAAGTTTTTTGTTTCTGTCCCTATGACCTTGACCTTGTGCCAGATTCTAGTACCCAAGGTAGGAATACAGAAAATGAGTTACTATATTGACTGCAGTAATTGATTCTGATCACCAGGGAGAAATAATGTTGTTGGATGGAGTAGTTTATAGATAGCAATTATACTCAGATGATTGATGGTGCCATTGAGTTTAACTATGTCCTTACTAATTTTCTGCCCATTGGTTCAGTCCAACAGGGGTGGTAAAGTCTCCAACTAACAATAGTGTATTCATCTATTTTCCTTAGCAGTTCAGTTTTTCACCTTACTCACTTAAATATTCCATTGTTAAGTGCACACAAATGAAGTATTGTTGTGTCTCTGTTTTTCTTTTTGGTAGTGATCAAAGCCAGGGCCTCGTGCATGCTTGGCAGGTACTCTACCACTGAGCATACCCCTAAGATTGACCCCTTCATGGAATTGGCCCCATTACCATTATGTAACTCTCATTTTTATCCTTGATAATGTTCCTTGCTCTTAAGTCTGCTCTGTCTGAAATTAATATAGCTACTCCCACTTTCTTCTGGTTAGTGTTAGGATGGTACATATTTCTTCATCCATTTATTTTTACTCTATCTGATTCTGTATATCTCAAGTATACTTTTATAGATAACATATAGTTGGGTCTTATTTTTTGATACACTTTGATAATCTCTGTCTTTTAATGGGTTTGTTTTGACCATTGGTGTTTAAAATAATTATATCAGTCAGGCATGGTGGTGCACGCCTGTAATCCCAGTACTTGGGAGGCTGAGACAGGAGGATCATAGGTTCGAGGACAGCCTCAGCAACCTTGCAAGACTCTCAGCAACCTAGCCAGACTCTGTTTCAAAACAAAAAATAAAATTGGGCTGGAGATGTAGCTTGGAGGTATAATTCCCCTGGACTCAATCCTCAGTACCACAAAAGAATAAAATAAAGTAAATAAAATAATTATTCATATAGTTGGATTAATACTACCATACTTGGTTCTGTTTTCTGTTTATTGCCCCTGTTATATACTTATATTTTTGTCTTCCCCTCCTTTTCTGCCTTTTGTAGTTTTAATGCTATGATTTCATTCTCTCTTTTTTTAGCATATTGGTTAAACCTCTTTGTTTACTCTTATTTTTAGTGACTGCCCTAGAATTTACAATATACATTCATAATGAATCCAAGTTTGCTTTCAAATAACATGACACCATTTTAAAGGTAGATTGATACCTTATACTAATAAAATAATCCTAATTCCTCCCTCCTTTTCTTTATATTATTGCTCTTATCCATTTCACTTACATGTAAGTATATATTTCTCTCTTTATATATGTATATGCTTATATATACTTATATATGTTTATAGTGCTAATAATTTACAAAGTATTGGTAAACTGAGATGGAGAGATAAAAGAGAAAAATGACAGCCAGGCGTGGTGGCGCACGCTTGTAATCACAGTACTTTGGGAGGCGGAGACCGGAGGATCTGGGTTCATAGCCAGCCTCAGCTCTCTCTCTCTCTCTCTCTCTCTCTCTCTCTTTCTCTCTCTCTCTACCTAGTGAGGCCCTCCGCAACTTCATGAGACCCGGTTTCAAAATAAAAGTATAAAAAAATAGGGCCAGGGGTGTAGTGCGGAGGTAGAACGCTCCTGGGTTCAATCCCCGGTACCGCAAAAAAAAAAAAAAAAAAAGAGAGAGAGAGAGAGAGAAATGACCTTGGAGGTGAGATTAGAGCTTCCTTACAAGAAGGAGCAACCGGTCATTTCTCACCTATTGCCTCTATCAAGCAGGTGTTGGAGGAGGGGACTCTGCAGCCCAGTCCAGGGCCTTAGCGTTCATCCTTTCTAGTTCCCAAGACAAGAGGAGCACACTTGTCCATCGTGAGTCCTCAGGACCTGACTGCGTATTGTTCCATCTGGAAGGAAAGACAAATGTCAAGGAAGGAGAAGAAAAGAAATACTGCTTTAAGAAAATAGATTCTTGCAATCATTGAAAGGCCGGGGTAACAGGTGACATTTGTTAAAAAGGGTAAAAGAATGCGAGTCTAGAATTTTCTCTTAAAAAAAATGAAAAGAATGCTGGGCAGGGTGGCGCATGCCTGTAATCCCAGTACTTGGGAGACTGACACAGGAGGATCACTGGTTCGAGGCCAGCCTCAGCAACTTAGTGAGACCCTGTTTCAAAATAAAACATAGAATAGGGCTGGGGGTATAGCTCAGAGGTAGAATGCCCCTGGGTTCAATCCCTGGTACCAAAATAAATAAATAAATACATAAATAAATAAATAAATAATAAGAACAAATATGAAAATGCAAGGGGAAGGAAAACAGGTGTGTGGAAAATGCATAGAGTACATGTAAACAAGAAACTGGCAATTGAATCTGTGTGTGTGTGTGTGTGTGTGTGTGCGCATGCGTGCGCGCGCGCGCGCGCGTGTGTGTGTGTGTGTGTGCACGTGCATGCGCAATGCTAGAGATTGAACCTAGGGGCAATTGAACCTGAGCTACAACCCCAGCCCTATTTTTATTTTTTATTCTTGAAACAAGATCTTGTAACCATGTATGGTGGCTCACGCCTATACTCCCAGTACTTGAAAGGCTGAGACAGGAGGATCACAGGTTTGAAGCCAGCCTCTACAATTTAGCAAGGCCCTCTGCAACTTAGTGACACCCTATTTCAAAATATAAAAAACAAAATAGGGCTGAGGGTGTAGCACAGAGGTAGAATGCCCTGGGTTCAATCCCCAGTACTACAAAAAGAAAAAAAAAGGAAGGGAGGAAGAAGAGGGTCTTGCTAAGTTGCTGAGGCATGAGCCTCCTGTCTCAGCCTCTCAAGTACTGGGATTGTAGGTATGTGCTACTACACCTGGCTAATTAAATTTTATAACTTAATTCCACTTAATTAATTTTATTTAATTCTATTTAATCAGCAGAAAAGGGGCTTGAAACAAATTGCCAACCTATAAAGAAAGGTAAAATATCATACCACTAATACAAAGGAAAGTAACAAATTACCATTTAAAATTCATTAAAAATTATTTAGTGTAACATTTTTAGCAAAATGGTCATTTTATAAGAATTACAAAGAGTTGCGAACACCGTGGTGCATACCTATAATCCCAGCTACTCAGGAGGTTGAGGCAGGAGGATTGCAAGTTTGAGGCCAGCCTGAACAATTTAGCAAGACCCTACCTGAAAATAAAAAAAAAATCAAAAGATCTGGGGATGTAGCTCAGCATTAGAGCACCCCTGGCTTCAATCCCCAGTACCACAAACAAACAAAAACCTAAAATATAGACTAGGTGACTACAATAGGGAATTGTTAAATAAATGCCATATATTTGTTACTATGTAGTCATTAACCATGACTCATATTTGTTCACATAGAATGCTGTCAGAGGAAAACATATTTTGGCTCATAATACAAGATAGAGTCTTCTAACAGCTGGAGTTATCCAACAACAGATCGAGAAGCCTGGGCATTCTTTGTGTGCGTGTGTGTGTGTGTGTGTGTGTGTGTGTGTGTGTGTGTGGTACTAGGGATCGAACCCAGGGGTGTTCTACCTCAGAGCCACCTCCCCAGCCCTATTTTACTTTTTATTTTGAAGCAGGGTCTCACTAAGTTGCTGAGGCTGGTCTCGAATCTGCACTCCTCCTATCTCAGCCTCCCAAGTCCTGGGATTACAGGTGTGTACCAGGCATGTACTGGCTCACCTGGGGCATTCTAACAAGGCTTTCTAGCAAGAACAGTCACGAGTCACACATCTCCACAGGTGATAAGATAAGGCTGCTCAGGAGGGAGAGAACTAGGAGAAAGATCATGTAGGAAGATCATGCAGTTTAGGGAATTAGTCCCATAAAGGTTACTTACAGTTGAGATCTTCAGATAAATACCTTGGTTTCAGCCAGTAAGGTCTCGAGTAGCAATAGAAGTAGAACACATAGAAATTCATGGGCCATGTATGCATTTTTGTATGTGTGTGTGTGGTACTGGGGATGGAACCCAGTTTATTCAGAAACAGGGTCTCACTAAGTTGCTGAGAACCTCACTAAGTTGCTGAGGCTGGCAGTGAACCTGTGACCCACCTGTCTCAGCCTCTCAAGTACTGGGATTACAGGCATGCACCACCATGCCTTGCCATCTATGCATTTTTAAGTTTCCTTGTAGCCAAATTTGAAAAGGACAAATAAACAAGTGAAATTAATTTCTTTCTTTTTTTTTTTTGCAGAACTGGGGATTGAATCCTAGGGCTTTCTACCTCTGAGCTACACTCTCAGCCCTATTATTTATTTATTTATTTATTTATTTATTCATTTATTTTGCGGTACCGGGGATTGAACCCAGGGGCATTCTACCTCCACGCTACACCCCCGGCCCTATTTTTTTATGCTTTATTTTGAAACCGGGTCTCACGAAGTTGCGGAGGGCCTCACTAGGTAGAGAGAGAGACAGGGAGAGGGGGGGGGGCAGAGAGAGAGAAAGAGAGAGAGAGAGAGAGAGAGAGAGAGAGCTGAGGCTGGCCGCGAACCCGGATCCTCCGGTCTCCGCCTCCCAAAGTACTGGGATTACAAGTGTGCGCCACCACGCCCGGCCTTTATTTTTTTATTTTGAAACAGGGTCTCACTAAGTTGCAGAGGGCCTCACTAAGTTGCTGAGGCTGCCCTTGAACCTGCGATCCTCCAGTCTCAGCCTCCCAAGTACTGGGATTACAAGTGTGCACCACCATGCCTGGCTTGAAATTAATTTCAATAATATATTTTATTTAACCCAATACATCCAGAATACTATAATGTCAACATGTAGTCAATACATATAATTATTAGTGAGACATTTTGCATTCTTATTAAGCTTCCAAAATCTGGTACGTATTATGCTTATAGCACATTCTTTATGAGCTACATTCTTTCTTTTTCTTTTTTTTTTTTCTTTTGGTGGTGCTAGAGATTGAACCCAGGGGTGTTCTATCTCCGAGCTACACCTCCAGCCCTTTTTATTTTTATTTTGAAACAGGGTCTCACTAGGCTGATGAGAGTCTCACTACTTGCTGAGGCTGTCCTCTAACCTGTGATCCTCCTCTCTCACCCTCCAAATACTAGGATTACAGGTGTGCGCCACCACACCTGGCTTTATTTTATATTTTGAAACAGGGTCTCAGTTACTGCAGGCTGGCCTCAAACCTATGATCCTCCTGTCTCAGCCTCTCAAGTACTGGGATTATAGCCATGTGCCACTGTGCCCGGCTCAGGAGCCACATTCTAAGTGCCCAACAGGCACATGTGGCTAGAAGCTACCATGTTGAACAGCACTGACCAGAGTCTGGAAGGTTAAAGCATCAGTATTAGTAACACAATAACTAGTGCTAGTGAATTTGTAGGCTATGTTGTTCTCTGCCTTGTTTATGAGCTGTGCTGGGTAAAGAGGCACTTTGGTACTCAAATGAAAAGTTTACCCGGAAAAAGGCCCAAGGCAGATAGCCGCAGAAGTTCACATCTAGGATAAGGTCCGATCAGTCGGCAGTGCTGGGGAAGGAGAAGAAGTCAGACCAAAGTTCTCTCCAGGGCTGAGTCCCTGACCCCAGCAGTGAATTTCAGGTGCCTGACTTTGCTGTTTCTAACAGAAACAGATGCTCAATTTCAGGTTATTCTTGCTAATGTCAAGTGAAGACAGAGAGATGGACATACAGAAATTGAGATGACAAGAGTTGCCTCAGCTTTACGAAACTAACAAAATAACAGTTGGTTGCCTAAATATAAATGATTCCAGGAATATGCATATATTAAATTACATATGCTTTTATGACCTCAGATGTTCAATTTCTTTAACCTTGTCATTTTTATACTAATGTTGGGAGTATAATTTAAGATGGTTCAGCAAAGAGTTCGGCTACAACCTCAGAAACACAAACCTGGGGGAAGAAAAAAAGATGCAAGAAAGAGCTGGGGGAGTTTATGAATTGTCTCCTGGGAAGGGAGCCAGGAGGTTTACGATTGTGCACCCGGAGGGCTGAGACCTAAGAAGGGAGAGTCCTGTTGACAGTGGGGTGAAAAAATGGCAGGAAAATACAGACACTTGGGGCTGAGGTGGAGTGCTTTGCCTAGCAAGTGTGAGGCCCTGGGTTTGATTCCAGCACTGCAAGAAAAGAAAAGGAAAAGCCGGGCGTGGTGGCGCATGCTTGTAATCCCAGTACTTTGGGAGGCGGAGACCGGAGGATCCGGGTTCGCGGCCAGCCTCAGCTCTCTCGCTCTCTCTCTCCCTGTCTCTATCTCTCTCTCCCTAGTGAGGCCCTCCGCAACTTCGTGAGACCCGGTTTCAAAATAAAGTATACAAAATGGGGCTGGGGGCGTAGCGTGGAGGTAGAACGCCCCTGCGTTCAATCCCCAGTACCGCAAAAAAAAAAAAAAAAAAAGGAAAGAAAGAAAGACACTTGCTCCTATCTTTGTTTTGGGGACAAAGGATATTGTGATAGTTCTTACATCTTGACTTGCCTAACAGTCACCCAGGGATCTTGTTTAAAATGCACAATCCATATCTCCACCCATAGAATATTCTAATTCAGCAAGTTCAGGACTGCACACAAGGAATCTGGATGTAGTATGTATCCCAGGAGATTCTGATGCAGTGGGTTTCTGGCCACTCTTTGAGAAATATTAGTATTTCCAGCACCACTTCCAGGTACAAGGAACAGGATCTAGCCCTCCACTCATGGGGCACTGGTAAAGGCTGGCGTAGATGTTGGGGCCCCAGAGGATGCTGCCTGTGAGGCACTGGGATTTCATTCGTGAAGCTTCCACAGGAGGTGGATTCCAAAGCACCAGCTACCTAGACCACAAGCACTGCAAATGCAAGGCTTCCCTCAGACCCTCCCTCCTTCTGCTAGGAATGACAACTACCTCTCCAAATGCATGTTTCATTTTACGAAATGGGCCAAGTTTTTGGTGCTAATTTACCTCATCAAGTTCTTCTTCCCTGATCTTGCTTGAAGTCCTTGTAATCGATAATCTAGTAACCTCTACTTCGGGTATCCTAGAGTCAGCTGTAAAAGTAATAATTCAGAAACGGGCAATTTATGACTCAAAAGGCTGAAAGTGGGTTATTTGGTGAGACGTTGAAACAAGGCATTCGGGCGAATGGTGCCTTACTCGTGATGTGTCGCCAGGGGGCGCCAGAGAACCCTCGTCCAAAAGCGGCTTCTGGGGGGGAAGCACGAAACGCCTTAGGCTTCAAGTAAGCTCGTAGTGACCAACGTGACAGTCTCCAAGAAGCAACACTCAGGGCAGAAGTGAGTGGACAGGGAGTCCCCGAAGACGCCTTCTGAAGGACGTTGGCGTCACCCGTTTTACGTTAAAATGGACGTGACCTCCCACAGAATTTCCGAATGCACCCTGGTTTGTTTCAACTCCGCAGCACTGTTTGACGTTTCTTGCTCCAGCGTAACCGGGATGCTGCGGCGCCTCGGCGGTTTCTGGCGGAACTCGCCAGCGAGCTAGTTTCCCCACCACCGCCCGCCTGGACTCACCTGCCTGGGGACGCTCCTGGGTGAACTCGGGCTCTCGGGGCGTCGGGACCGAGGACCTCCGAAAATCTCTAATCCCGTCCTCAGAGGGGCACGGGGGCCTGTTCAGAGAGTCACACTTGAAGTTAGTTTTGTGACTAAGGAGAAACTCGTATTTCTTCCAGTCCCTGAACTGCTTGTAGCATCCCCCAACAGAAAGGGCGCTCGGTCCACGCAGGTGGTGATCGACAGTCTAAACAAGGATATGAAAGAATCTAGGATCCAGAAGTGGGGTTCAAAATGCAAAAGAACCAGCCTGGTGAGGAGGGCTGGGGTGGGACTTCGGAGCAGTACTTCTCTGCAAAATTCCAGCATGGTGCTGCCACCTTCTGGACAATTAGAAAAATAAACTCAAACTGCCCTAAAGCCAGCTTTTCCATTCAAAGGTTTTTGTAAAAAAGAGCTGACACTTGCTTACCAAGTGATGTGTGCTTGTATGCATATATCGCTTTGAAGATCACTATGATGTATAATCACCATGTGCCAATAAAAGTATAAAAATTAAAATAGAAATCTGGTCTTATTATAAAAAGAGCTGGCACTCTATATTTCTTTAATTTTTTAAATGCACTTGATTGGTGACCTGAGCTCTATGATCTTTAGAAAAATACATAGGGACAAATATGAAGAGATATGGACATTTTACAACGAATTGCTGAGAAATTAAATCTAACACTTTAATGTCTTCTAGACTCAGTCTATATGAATGTGAAAGATCTGTGGATCTGGAATATTTTCCAACCTGCCTTTGATACACAAACACTGACTCACACAACATATTCTTTTTTTTTTCTTTTTTGTGGTACTGGGAATTAAACTCAGAGGTATTCTACCTCCGAGATACACCCCCAGACCGATTTTATTTCTTATTTGGAGACAGGGCCTCACTAGGTTGCTGAGAACCTCACTAAATTGCTGAGGCTGTTCTAGAACCTGCTATCCTCCTGTCTCAGCCTCCCAAGTACTGGGATTACAAGCATGCGCCACCATGCCCGGCTTTACACAACATATTCTGAATTAAAGTAATAGCAAACATTTGGTGAGTATCTACTGTATGCTGTGTCCATAGTTTGCATATAATTTTGTGGATAAAACATAGATAAAGTACTTTGTGCATTCATCTATACTTTATATGGATGAATTTATTTAATCCTCATCACAACCTTCCATTATTATCCTCATTATAGATATAAAGAAATCAAACCGGGCGTGGTGGCGCACGTTTGTAATCCCAGTACTTTGGGAGGCAGAGACCGGAGGATCCAGGTTCGCGGCCAGCCTCAGCTCTCTCTCTCTCTCTCCTTGTCTCTCTCTCTCTCTCTCTCTCTCTCTCTCTTTAGTGAGGCCCTCCGCAACTTTGTGAGACCCGGTCTCACAATAAATTATAAAAAAAATAGGGCCGGGGGCCTAGCGCGGTACCGCAAAAAAAAAAAAAAAAAAAAAAAGAATCGAGACATAGGCATATAGAGTAACTTGCCCAGGGTCACGCAGCAAACAGATGATGGCCTGGGAGTCCGATCCCTGGAGTCTGTCCTGGCAAGTGGTTCTGAGTTGTGGCCCCCAGACAAGCATCATCGTCATCACCTGGAAACTTGATTGAACTTCAGGTTCTAGGGTCCCATCCCAGACCTGAATCAGAAACACAGGGTAGAAACCAGGTGCTTTTGCCACAGGGAGAAGTTTGACAACCCCCAGGCCAGACTATGCTACTTCCAATTTTTAGAGCATTTCATTAACTTTGGCTCTAGATCCACCAATAAAGATCAGCATGGTAGACATAATTATACCATCATTTATGCTATATCATGTAATAATTGCACATTGAAAAGACTTCCCAGGACTTAAGGAAAAAGTGTATTATGGAACAAAATGCTTATATATTTAAGACCCTTAAAAAATTAGCTGCACTTCCCAAATTCTTTTTTTTTTTTTTTGCGATACCGGGGATTGAACCCAGGGGCATTCTACCTCCGCGCTACACCCCCGGCCCTATTTTTTATACTTTATTTTGAAACCGGGTCTCACGAAGTTGCGGAGGGCCTCACTAAGTAGAGAGAGAGAGAGAGAGAGAGAGAGAGAGAGAGAGAGCTGAGGCTGGCCGCAAACCCAGATCCTCTGGTCTCTGCCTCCCAAAGTACTGGGATTACAAGCGTGCACCACCACGCCCGGCTCTCCCAAATTCTTAAAACTGTGTTGAGCAAGTCTTTTAACCTCTTTATGCCTCAGTTTCTTCATCTGTAAAATGAGAATAATATCTATCTCATAGAGTATATTATTTTCCCTGGACTGCCATATAACAAGTTCCACAAATTCAGTGGTTTAACACAACAGAAATTTATTCTTTCACAATTCTGGAGGCTAGAAGTCCAAAATCAAGGTATCGGAAGGCCCATGCGCTCTCTGAAGTCTCTAGGGAAGAATCCTTCTCTGCCTTTTGTAACTTCTGTCAGCAGTCTTTGACGTGCCTTGGCTTGCAAATGCAGTAGTGTTCCAGTCTCTGCCTCCTTCTTCACACAACCTTCTCCTTGTGTGTCTCTATCTCCAAAGTCCCCTCTTATTATAAAGACACCAACCTTAGGGCACACTCCGTACGACCTCATCAGAACTCGATTACATCTGCAAAAACCTGATTTCCAAATAAGATCACACTCACAGTGCAATGGATTAGCATCTGAACATCTTTGGGGGGATGCAATTCAACCTACAACATATTTTTGTGTGGATAAAACAATACTTCTGTGGCAAGTAAGACTCACTTAAAATGCATAAGACTCACTTAATAAATGCTAGCAATTATTATTCTTAATATAACAATGGATGGTCATAGCTCCATTCTAATTAGAATAATTGAGGAATACCTGACAAAAGCAAATGAAGGCCAGAAAATTGTATGAAATAAAGTTGCACAGAAAGCCTGTCATCTTTTAACATAAATTGAAGATATGCAAAAGAAAGGAAGCAACTTGGATTCAAATACTTTGCTACTTTATTCTCTGTGTGTGTGTGTGTGTGTGTGTGTGTGTGTGTGTGTTACTGGGGACTGAACCCAGGGGCATTCTGCCTCTGAACTACACCCCCAGCCCTATTTTATTTTATTTTTTATTTTGAAACAGAGTCTTACTAAGTTGCTGTGGGTCTTGCTAAGTTGCTGAGACTGGCTGCCAACCTGTGATCCTCCTATTTTAGCCTCCCAAGAACTAGGATCACAGGTGTTAGCCATCACACCTGGCTTTTTTTTTTTTGTGGTACCAGGGATTGAACCCAGGGGCATTCTACCTCCGAGCTACACCCCCGGCCCTATTTTTTATTCTTTATTTTGAAACAGGGTATCACTAAGTTGCGGAGGCCTCACTAAGTAGCTGAGGCTGGCCATGAACCTGCGATCCTCCTGTCTCAGCCTCCCATGTACTGGGATTACAAGTGTGTGCCACCACGCCCAGCTACACGCCCAGCTACACGCCCAGCTTTTGAGAGATTAAATCCCAGGTTTTCTTGTACCTTTTCTGTACTCTTTGGTGGTTGGATCACATGACCTCTGCATTCCTTTCCAGCTCTACTTTTCTGTGATTCTCTTATTATTACTTGTTTCAAATTATCAGAATTTTGTCAAAAGAAATTAAGAATTTTGAAATATTAAAGAGGCTTTTGCAAAAGGAACATTGATCTTGAATAGCAGCCAAGATATTTTTGCAAAGACTATATAAAGGAGTCACGCTGGGCATGGGGGCTCACGCCTGTAATCCCAGCTACTCGGGAAACTGAGGCAGGAGGATGGCAAATTCAACCCCAGCTTGGGTAACTCATTGAGACCTTCTCAAAATAAAAAATTTAAAATGTAAGGACTGAGGATAGTTCAGTGGTAGAGCACCCCCTGGGTTCAATCTTTACTACCACCAAATAAATAAATTTAAAAAAAGGAGTAAGCAATAATTTTTTTAAAACTCCCTTTTATATCCTAACGTACCTAGGCTGGCCTCAAGATTGTGATCCTCCTAGCCAGGCGTGGTGGCCCACACTTGTAATCCCAGTACTTGGGAGGCTGAGACAGGAGGATCACAGGTTCAAGGTCAGCCTCAGCTACTTAGTGAGGCCCTCTGCAACTTAGTGAGACCCTGTTTCCAAATAAAGAATAAAAAAATAGGGCTGGGGGTGTAGCTCGGAGGTAGAATGCCCCTGGGTTCAATCCCCAGTACCGAAAAAACAAAAAAAAGATTGTGATGCTCCTGCTTCAGCCTCCCAAGTAGCTGTGCCCCACCATGCCCAGTGTAAATGTTTTTATAAGCAGAATGAATACACTCTAAAATAAGGATAAGGGCTAGGGGCTGTGTAGCTCAGTGGAAAGCATGTGCTTAGCACGTCCAAGGCCCTGGTTTTGACTCTCACCACCATCACCACCAAAAACAACAAAAACGAAATCCACAATAAAAAGAATAGTCAAGAGCCAGGCGTGGTGGCGCACGCTTGTAATCCCAGGACTTGGGAGGCTGAAACAGGAGGATCGCAGGTTCGTGGCCAGCCTCAGCTACTTAGTGAGGCCTTCCACAACTTAGTGAGACCCTGTTTCAAAATAAAGAATAAAAAATAGGACTGGGGGTGTAGCTTAGAGGTAGAATGCCCCTGAGTTCAATCCCCAGCTCCGCAAAAAAAAAAGAATAGTCAATACAGAAATGACATAGTTGCCTATCACCATTATCAAATAGGATGCACCGTACATAGTTACACCCCCAGCCCTATTTTTTTCTTTATTTTGAAACCGGGTCTCACTAAGTTGCGGAGGGCCTCATTAAGTAGCTGAGGCTGGCCGTGAACCCGGATCCTCCTGTCTCAGCCTCCCGAGTACTGGGATTACAAGCGTGCGCCACCACGCCCGGCTTATGTGCTTCACTTTTATGTGACTGGCAGCACAGTGATTTTGTTGACACCAGCATCATCACAAACACACAGGTAATGTGCAAGAAATCACAACTAGGACACCACTAGGCAATAGGAACTTTTCAGCTCCATTGTAATCGTCTGGGACCACCGTTGTATATACAGTCCAGCATTGAGTGAAATGTCCTGGGGCAGCACATGACAATACAGAGGCTCTGATTATGACTAAACATAGCATCTGCTTCCCTCTCCTTCCCTCATTCACTCAACAAATGTCTATTGACTGCCTGCCAGTGCCAGGCCCTGGGTCAGGTCAGGAAATGGCTGTTGAAAGCGACAGCACCTGCCCTCAAGGACTGACTGGCCACCAGCTCCCTTTCTGACTCCCACCTGCACTCACACCCCACTTCTATTTTCCCAGAAACTTTATTTCCTTCCTTCCTTCCTTCCTTCCTTCCTTCCTTCCTACCTACCTACCTTCCTTCCTTCCTTTTTTATTTTTTTACGGTTCTGGGGATTGAACCCAGGGCCATTCTACCTCTGAGCTACACCCCCAGCCCTATTTTATGTTTTACTTTGAAACAGGGTCTTGCTAAATTACTGGACACTGGCCTTGAACCTGCAACCCTCCTGTCTCAGCCTCCCAAGTACTGGGATTACAGGTGTGTGCTACCATGCTCGACCCCAACAACTTTAAGAACCAATTGAGCCAAACCAGAAACTCCATTTACCTGATTGTTGAATATCAGAATTTTTAGACAACTTCTAGTACATTATTTCTCAAACTGCTTTCTCCAACTGTGTTTTTGGGCAGCTGAGAGTGTTGAGGATGGGGACACACCACCTTAAGAAATTAAGGACAACCTATAAAATTTTTGGTTGTATATTTTTCCTAAAATATATATGTTTAGAACTGATAAAATACTTTAACCAAAAAGTTAAATCAGTAATGCAGGATGATTGTTTCATTTTGACATTGGGTGCATTTTTTTTTCTATACCGGGGATTGAACCCAGTGTGCTCTACCATTGAGCTATACCACCAGCCCTTTTTATTTTTTATTTTGAAACAGGGTCTTTCTAAGTTGCCCAAGCTGATCTCAAACCTGCGATCCTTCTGTCTCAGCCACCAGAGTAGCTGGGATTACAGGCATGCGCCAACACACCCCGCAAGACACCTTATTTTCTAAAATGCTGGTTATTCTTGGAGAGATTTACTCCCTCCCCAAATACCCAAAGGAACACATGTTTTTCTATTATACTGTGAAAGAGTCTGTCTTTATTTAATGATAATGATTCATAGAGCATGGTCTGGCTAGGCTTTGCTGTAAGTATCCACTACTGTCTTAAGGAAGTTTTGGAAAAAATGTATAAAAATATATGTATGAGCCGGGTGTGGTGGAGGACACCTGTAACCCCAATACTTAGGAAGCTGAGACAGAAGGATAGTGGGTTTGACACCAGACTCAGCAACTTAGCAAGGCTCTTAGCAACTTAGGCCCTGTTTCAAAATAAAAAATAAAACAAGGCTCGGGGTATAACTCAGGTAAAACGCCCCTATATTTAATCCCCAGTACCACACACACACACACACACACACACACACACACACACAAAAGTACAGGGGTTATGTTTTGAGGAATAAAATTTAAGAAGGGCAAGTTTGTATTATTTTGAAACAGGTTCTCACTAAGGTGTGGAGGGCCTCACTAAGTAGCTAAGGCTGGCTGTGAACTTGTGATCCTCCTGTCTCAGCCTCCCAAGTACTGGGTGACAGGCAAGACTGAAAAGCACATGTTTGAGATCCTTGACTTGCACCAAATTTCCAATGATTAGCAAGAAATTTGAAAGGCAGGCAATTGGAAGATCAATATGCTCCAAAAGGAACATGCTTTTTATTTTAATTAATTAATTAATTAATTAATGGCACTTGGGTTTGAACCCAGGGGCATTCTATCTCTGAGTTACACTCCCAGCCCTATTTTTCATTCCTTATTTTGAAACAGGGTCTCACGAAGTTGCGGAGGGCCTCACTAAGCAGCTGAGGCTGGTCGCGAACCTGCGATCCTCCTGTCTCAGCCTCCCAAGTAGTGGGATTACAAGTGTGCGCCACCACATCCGACAGGAGCATGCTTTTTAAAATGCAAAGTGCCAAAAGGAAAAATTCCCTTACATCCAAACTAAACTGAAAAGTAAGATGAAACACACATATACATCCACTTTGGGAAGTGGCACTTAAAAATATCCAAGTTAAACTGAGCGTGGTGGCACATGCCTGTAATCCCAGTACTTGGGGAGGCTGAGACAGGAGGATCCCAGGTTTGAAGCCTTAATGAGGCTCTCAGCGACTTAGTGAGACCCTGTATCCAAATAAAAAATAAAATAGGGCGTGGGTTATAACTCAGAGGTAGAATGCCCCTGAGTTCAATCCCCAGCACCATACACGCACGCACGCACGCACACACACACACACACAAAACCCAAAAAACAAAAACTTCAAGTTAGGCTGGGACGTGGCTCAGTGGCAGAGCACTTGCCTAGCATGGGCAAGGCCCTGGGTTCAATCCTAAGAACTGCAAAACGAAAAAGAAAAAAATCCAAGTTAATATTGAATCCAATTAAAAATATGAAAACCTGGCTTGGTGGCACATGCCTGTTATCCCAGTACCTGGCAGGCTGAGGCAGGAGGATAACAGGTTTGAAGACAGCCTTAGCAACTTAGGGAAACCCTGTTTCAAAATAAAAAACAAAAAGGGCTGGGGGCATAGCTCAGAGGTAGTGAAGGACCAAAGCGACGCCATGACAGGCTTTAGTTAAGGCTTTAAGTAAAATAGGCCTAAGTATCTGTTTTTCTAGAAGTTAAGTTTCTATAGCCTGTTGCCCCATACCCTGTAGAAACCATTAAGTATGCTAAATCTGATCCTGCCCCTAGCAACCCCTAGAAACAGCCAATTGGTATCAAGCACACCCGGGTCTGGAATTCACAGATAATCGGGAGAGGCCACTCTGACCAGAGTCAGCAGGCCCCGCACCCATCCTGGACATTCTTTTTTTTTTTTTTTTTTTTTTTTTTTTTTTT
>PVJS01015114.1:0-39364 GCA_004027185.1 Glis glis
GGCCTCAGTGCCTTACTTTCAAGGCACTCCACTACGTCACCTCTGGCGTGGTGCTTTGTTTACTCTGTCCCCTGTTTTCTCTCTGTATAATAAAAACTTTGTTCAAGCTTGCAACAGTAGTTCTGGCTAACTTTTTCTAAATTAGCTAAGAACAAGAACCCGCGGCATCGCTCCAAACCGTAACATCCTTGGCGCCCAATATGAGGTGGTGGTGTGTGTCTGTAATCCCAGTACTTGGGAGGCTGAAACGGGAGGATCACAGGTTCAAGTCCAGCCTAAACAATTTAGCAACACCCTCAACAACTTAGTGAGACCATGTTTCCAAATAAAAAATATGAATGTCTGGGAATATAGCTCAGAGGTAGAATGCCCTTGGGTTCAATTTCCAGCACCACAAAAAATTAATATAGGAGAAATTTGGCTACAGTGCTGCATGCCTGTAATCCTAGTACTTGGGAGGTTAAGACAGGAAAATCGCAGGTTCAAGTCTAGCCTCAACCACCTGGCGAGACTCTCAACAACCTAGCGAGACTCTGTTTCAAAATAAAAAATATAAAGGGCCAGGGGTATAACTTGAAGGTACAATGCACTTGGGCTTGACCCCCAGTACCACCACCACTACATAAAAAAAAACACTATATAAAAAATAGATCTAGTAGGTTTCCATTTTGGTAAGCCTCCTTGAAAGAAGTATTAAAATAGATTAATAAAAACATAGTAACATTGCATAACACAATTAGTAGAAAGCATAGTAGCCACAGTAAGGTGGGATTAATGTACTAAGAAATTGGTGTACTAAGAAACTAAGTACTCAAATCATAAATAATTATAAAAATTTAAGTAGGAATATTGCACAGGGTAAATAGATAGGTACCTCTCCTCTCTATTCTTATTTGTAACTGACACCTCCCAATGGCAGGGGATATTTTGAAATGTAAGGAAAACTAGACACCTTTTAGTATAATAACAGAAGAGAGGATGAAGAGGACAGCTGTCGATGGTATGCACTTTGATTTGTCTCTACATGTTCTGCACTGATGCACTGATAGATCAAGGGGAGTCCTCCCTCTCTCTTCCTGCCCATCCCAGAGAATCTGCAGAGCGCTTTTGCAGTCACTGATAGAGAGACAGTGATGACTCAGGTTGGAGTTTGTGTCCCTTCTGGAAAGATGAACAGTCAAATCTGAGAAATGTTTATTTGGTGGAGATAGTATTCTGAATCATACTCTTTGAGTGAATGTGTATATGCACTGCTCGAAACTTTTTTTTTTCAAGTTTTGAGAAAAGATAGTATGGTGACTCACATTGGGCGGAGGGAATTGTGGGATGGGAATAAGGAGAGAGAGGGGTCAGATGCAGAATGGATACTTTTGTAGACTTGGTTGGCAGCCGGTCCCATTAGCTCATGCTCTAGCCACCTTTCTCCACATGTGTGGACTGAAAACAAAGGGGTAAACACTGTAGAGAAAGGAAAATGAGGTCAAGGTAGACGTCCTTACTGCCACTTTCATCTTCAATCATTCTCTGCACAGTCTAACGCGGACTAGGTCTCTGCAGTTTATGTTTAGACAGCAATGTGTTGATCATGAATTCACCATGAGAGGCAGAATGTGGGTCTGCTTAGAACAGGTGTGCTCATTAAAACCCACCCCTACCTATTACATGTGTTAAGCTGCTATTGATACCTGCAGGCTACAGAGCAGCATTAACAATGCTTCTGTACCTGCCTTTCTGTCACATGTCACCTGCAGCAGACTAGAATATTCTGACTCACCTTTGCTGGCAGGCCCTGGAAACAAATCTTAACATATCACTAACTTCATTTTTTCTCCCTAACTTAAAGAACACCGGAGGAGCTTAAAAGAAAACTTTCAAGCTATGGGTAATTTGTTCTCCTTCGATGGATAGGACAAGAGCTCTGAAAAAGAGAATTTTGAATGACCCATAAGACTAGTAACTTTTAAGGTGTGGTCTATCTCAACAGTTGCATTGGAGGTCAAGCACACTGGGGACCATGTTAAGGGATTCTAATAGAATTTACCTAAGTCTTAAAGCCCCAACACATCCTTAGAGCCTGGAAACAGGAAAACACAAAATAAAGAGATTAGAATCTTGTAATATTCTGAACAATGTAGTTCTTACCATTTCACCAGGTCCCATGTTCCAAGTACTCTGAGACAGTTCATTGGCTTTTCAAAGTCATATTTATGCTATGAATATTAATATATGTTTTCCTGTTCAGTTGCATCAGGTTATTCTTGGACACTAAGCACTGAGTTACAGTGACTGTTATAAAGCTATAAATGATCAATTTAGATAATAACGTCATGTTCTGAGGCATCTTAGAAGTACTTAAAGAATTTTTAGATGCTAAGCCTGTTATGGAGGCTGTTTTAAAATGGTTCCTTAATAATTATTAATTATTCTACATGCCCATAAAATATAAGAGGCATATAGTATCTTGACAGAGAGTAAGCAAGTGATGAGGGAAAAATCGCTATTCTTTTTTTTATGTTCATTTATTGGTGCATTGTAATTATACATTTTGATATATGTCAGGGTATGAACATCATACATGCACACATTGAACATTTAGCCCTCCCTTCAATCCCACCCTATTCCCTCCCCCTTCCCTCCCTTTCATGCTACGGATAGTGATTGAGTCTTATAGGTTTGTGTATGTACATCATGTGCTATAGTGTTAGAAGGGACTTAGAAGGGAAGAAGAAGAAATCTTTAGATGGAAAAATCACTATTCTTATCACCCACTGGTTTTGTTCAATTGATTTCAAGGAAGTGAAGACATTTTGACATAAACAGAAAATAAGGCCTATCATCAAGGCCTGGACCCATATTGTATAGACTTTGGCTATCTGACCTCACTATGTCACTACTCAGTAGCTTTCCAAAATAATTTAATTCAGAGTACTATAGTGATGCATGCATATCCATGTTTACAGCAGCACAATTCGCAATAGCCAAATTATGGAACCAACCTAGGTATCCATAGACAGATGAATGGATAAAGAAAATGTGGTGTATACACTCAATGGAATTTTAATCAGCCATAAGGAAGAACAAAATTATGTCATATGCAGGAAAATGGATGGAACTAGAGAATTTTATGCTAAGTGAGATCAGCCAGTCTCAGAAAGTCAAGGGTCCTATGTTTTCTCTCATATGTGGAAGCTAGAGAGAAGATAGAAAACAGAAGGGACTTTAGGTAAATGAGAAAAGGGACCCATAGAATAATGGAAGGGGGTTGGGTAGGGAAGTGGGGAGGGGAAAAAGGAGCAACAATTCAAATAGGGAAAAATGAAGGCAACAGTTCAAATGGTGCGATGTCCATGTATGAAGGCATCTCTAGCAATCTCTGATATGTACAGGGAGGGTGGAATCAGGAGGAGAACATACCAAGCTCTGTGTGCACTTATGACTATCACTTGGAGCCTCACTATGGGTAGAGTCCCAGTGCACCAATAAAGTATATTTAAAAATGATTGATGCCAGAGCCTCTTGCTGATCTTCTTGTGTCATTTAATTCACATATTTTGTATTGGGTTTTGACATAATCATTTGTGGTATTTGTGGTTAATTGATCAATCCTCATGGCATTTATTTAAATGCCAGAAATGAAGTAACAGCAAATGTAGACATTTTTTTCATAGTTAAAAATTACTCATTAGTTCAACTGTTTAATAAATCAAAGGCACCAAGATAGCTAATGCTAAAATTGAGTTTACCTGGCCCCCTTACTTTGAGGGAAATGTTGGGAAAACCAAAACACAAAAATTTAATGTAAGTCAGGTATGGTGGTGCGTAACTGTAATGCTAGAACTTGGGAGACTGAGACAGGAGGATTGCAGGTTTGAGGTCAGTCTCAGCAATTTAGGGAGGCCCTCAGCAACTGAGTGAGACCCTGTTTCAAAATAAAAACTATAAAGAGATGGAGGTGTAGCTCAGAGGTAGAATGTTCCTGGGTTCAACCCCCGGTACTGAAAAATAAAATAATGACTAATACATGCTTGACATCATGGAGATAAAAAATTTCATGTGACAACCAGATATCTAGCATTATGTAGAAAATAAAAGCTCTTTTTTCTTTAGAGCTCACTTCTTCAGCTGGCTGAGGCCTTAGACAAGTTAGCATTTCAAAAACTTAAAGTGCTAAATACCTTATGGGATAAATCCAAAATGAACTCATAATGCAACTCCTCTCCTCAAAATATAAAACATTATGGGCTTTTGAATGCCCCCTGCACTCTGTCATGTAAAAGCATGTTAAACTCACCAGGAAACTACTGAGATGGAGCCCCAGCAAACGCACACCTTATGATTTACTGCCTTTTTCAGCATGTAAAATAACATCTACTTCTCTTACTTTCTGCTTTTCAACATGCTGTCGGCACTCAAATGCATCCTAAATGCAGGCTTTGGGAGAGGTTTCTAATTCCCCACTTCTGTGTGTACAGAACTTTGGAATAAAATATCTTCTTGTTATAGCTCGTCATTGACGACAGGCTCTGTGTTAGAAACTCCTGATCCTATAACTGTGCATTGTCCCTCATTAGTTTCAACTTGAAGACAGTATTTCATTCTTTGGAGAGAGGTTCTCATTGTCCCTTCTGGTGAATTTGGACTAATGAGGGCAGGCCAAGGAAGTCTAGATTTTTGTTCTGCGGTCAGAGCCGTGGTAGACCACATCTGAAGGCTAAGAGTAATTATTTTAATGCCTAACCCCTGATTCCATTTTTAAATGCTTTTTCCCTGAGAAAAAAATGTATTTGCAATTTAATTTTTACTTTTATCTCTTTATCTTCATTAATTTTCTCCTTCTTAAATTTTTAAGACAGGATTATTTTTTTGTTCTTTTTAGGAGTTTTATTTTTTCCTCATTTCCTTATGATCCTAAAAGTGGAAAAAATACTGAATAAAACAGGTAATTTGCTTAAGACATTTGTTGTAGAGCTCTTGCACCTGTGTTGGTGGAGGAGGAAAATGATCTACAAATAAGCCAATGAGAGCAGATGTGAATGATAGTCCCCCTCGGTTAAATACTGGAGGGAAAAAAATGGCTTTCTAAGCTGTCCCCACTGAGGCCTTAGACAAGTTAGCATTTCAAAAACTTAAAGTGCTAAGTACCTTATAGGATAAATTCTAAGCTGTCAAATATAGAATCTATCAACATATACAGAAAAGCAGATTTTTAAGGCCGGGAGATCAGAATGGTGAAGAAAAATAGGACAACACAATTCAAAAAGTGGCAAGTCTTCTGTGTCCACGTGAACTCACACTCATGAGCTCACACTGTCTCTAAAGCACAAACATTTATAACTACTAGATTATGCTGTTTTCCTCTCATGACCTAAACTTGCTCTTGAAATAAATTTCTTTATCCTTGATTTCCCTTGCCTTTTTCCTACCTAATCAATATTATAAATAGGTATTTTAAGCTGGACATGGTGGCGCACGCTTGTAATCCCAGTACTTGGGAGGCAGAGACCGGAGGATCCAGGTTCACGGCCAGCCTCAGCTACTTAGTGAGGCCTCTGCAACTTTGTGAGACCCGGTTTCAAAATAAAGTATAAAAAATAGGGCCGGGGGTGTAGCTCGGAGGTAGAATGCCCCTGGGTTCAATCCCTGGCACCGCAAAAAAAAAGAAAGAATAAATAGGTATTTTATATTTATATATACAAATTCAACAAAAGAGTAGTAGTAAAATTAAAAAAAGTGAAAATCTAACTATTTCCATTTGTGGTATGGTAGTCTCTATCTGTATTTATCTCTCTCTCTCTCTCTCTCTCTCTCTCTTCCTATCTATATCATCCATCATCATTAGTATTTGGTCTGACCATCTTTTGAGTATTGATCTATACATTCCTTTACTCATCTAACTACCCATCCACCTATTCCTTCCATCCATCCATCCATTCCTTTTGTGGGTGTCCTTTTCTTCCTTTCTCCAAATGAGATCATATTGTACATTGAAAGCTACGATCTCTCCATAAGTCGATGGGGAAAAAATTCCAATATTTTCCAGGACCAGTTCTCCATAAATATTTCAGAAAATCCCTCAAGTCATGCTCAGATTTTCCTTAAATATACTTATGCACCACACGTTAAGGAGTCCTGTGTAAAACTCTCTCCCATCTGTCCTCTGTTGATAGGCTGGAGATCCTCCTCGTTTAAGTGTTATTCAATCCCGACTGCTTCCTTGTCTTCCCCACAAGTTATCAAAAGTAGAGTAAGCTTGTGGGGGACTCTGATGTAGTCAGAGTTTTTTTGAAGCCTTAGTGGTGCCTCTGCTCAGGCTCTATAGCATTTCGCGATCCCTATGCACCTGTTCTCTTCTGTTTTCCATCACTCGTGGGATACCTGTCCTATTAGATGGTGTATTTTCACTATTTCATGTTCTGTGCACACATGAAAACTCAAGCTTCTTTCTCCTTCATGTCCCCAATATCCAGTTCTTGCCCTTCACTTATCACTTACAGGAATGATAACTCAAGTCAAATTTCAAACGTTAATTCAGAAAATGGCCTATTCTAAGAGACTCCCCACGCACTTTAAACAGTTCTCTGGTAACAAATATTCTGACTGCTTTACTTTATTATCTCCTCACCTATCTCAATTAATCAGACACATTTGTTCATATCTGAGTCTCAGTTATACCCTCATATTTAATCTATTAGCAAATCCTTTTGACCCTCCTTTGAAATATCATTAAGCTCCAGCTGCTTCTTACCCTACCCCCAATCTAATACTATCATAGTGACCCAAGCCAGCAGCCTTCTTCACTTGAGTTAGTGCCATCACCTTTTAAATGTTCTTTCTGCCTTCATCCTTGCCTACCTACTGTCAATGCCCCATGAGAAACTATGGAGTATTTAAAATTTAAGTCAGATTAAATAATTCTTCTGAAATCTTCCCATCTTGCTCATGTAAAACTCAAAATACTAATTCCGGCTTGCAAGGTACCCAGTGCTATAGACACTAGTCTTCCCTTCCACTCACGCCCCCTGTTACCCACTTTGCTGTAGCCCCACTCACTCTCTGCTGCCCTTAAAACTGCTATTATGCAAGTGACTAAATAGACACTTCACAAAAGAAGAAATACAAATGGCCAATAAATGTATGAAAAAAATGTTCAATATCATTAGCAATCAGAGAGGTGCAAATCAAAATTACCCTGAAATTTCACCTAACCCCAATTAGAATGGCAATCATTAAAAACACAAACAATAAGTGAGGGGGAAGATGTGAAGAAGTAGGAACTCTGATGCACTGTTGGTGAGATTGCAAATTAGTGCAACACTTTGGAAAACATTGTGTAGGATCCTCAGAAGAATGGAAATGAACCTACCATATGACCCAGCTACACCACTCCTGGGTATCTCCCCGAAAAATTGAAACCAGACTACCAGATTAATGCATGCGTATCTATGTTTATAGCTGCACAATTCACAATTGCCAAACTATGGAACCAGCTGAGATGTCCATCAGCAGATGGATGGATTACAAAATTATGGGATATATACACAATGGAATTCTACTCAGCCATAAAGAAGAACAAAATTATGTCATTTTCAGGGAAATGGATAGAACTGGAGAACATTATACTAAGTGATACTAGTCAGTCACAAAAAGTGGAAAGTTGGATGTTCTCCCTAATATGCAGAAGCTAGGGAGAAATTAGGACATAGGAGGAGCTCCAAACAAAAGAGGGGAAACCTTTGTTGAGTGAAGAAGGGGACCTAACTGAGGGAGATAGGAGGGGGGAAGAAGGAAGCACCTCAATGGACATGATGTATATACACAAACTTATCAAAGCCAATCACTGTGCTGAGCATGGGAAAGAGGGGAGGGGCAGGGAATAGGGTGGGACCTGGGGGAGGTTCAATGAGTGCTGTGTGCATGTATGCCTCTATCACCCTGAACTTCACCAAGATGTGTGATTACAATGCACCAAAAAAAAAAAACCCTGCAATTATACCAGGGGTGGTGGTGCATGCCTGAAACTCCAGGATTTAGGAGACTGAGGCAGGAGTATCACAGGTTCAAAGACAACCTCAGCAACTTGGTGAGACCTTTAGCAATTTAGTGAGACTCTGTTTCACAATAAAAATAAAATAGGACCAGGCGTGTAGCTCTGAGTTTTAATTCCCCTGGGTACAATCCCTAGTAACACACACACACACACACACACACACACACACACACCACACACCACACACCACACACACACACCACACACACAAACAAAAAAGAAACACCCTGTTATCATGGTATCCTTTCAGAATCTTTGCACATGTGCTCTCCTTTTGGAATGTTCTACACTAGACATCAAACAAGACTTGTCCTATATTCTCTTCCATTTACTTCCTTTGACCATCTATTTAGTTTTCACTGTATTAATAAAAAAAAAAACCACTGGCCTTATTTATAGCATTGGGGTTGGCACATGCTAGCCAAGCACAGTAACTCTTAGCCACATCCCCAGCCTGTATATTTTATGAAAAAAAAAACACAACCAACCAACAAAAAGACCATTCTCTACTATTTCCATCCCCCTTTTACTCTACTTTGTTTTTCTTGGCTGCACTGATGTCCACCTGACATATTATACAAGGATTTAGTGAGTTGCCAAATCAGTTCATATCCATTATGTTTGGAATATAGGCTTATTGAAGTCAAAAAATGTCTTAGTCAGCTTGGATGGTGATAAATTTCCATGGACTGGGTGACTTAAACAACAGAAATTTATTTATTTTTTTGTGGTTCTGTGGGCAGCCTGAGATTATGGTGGCGGCATAGTTGGGCTCGGATGGGGGCAGACTTTTTGACTTGGGGATGGCCACTTTCCTCGGTGAGCTCACATGGCCTTTCCTTGGCATGTGTGTCTGAACTCAAGGCCTCTTCCTCTTCTTCTAAGGCCACCAGTCCTATTGGATTAATATCCGACCTTTATGATCTCATTGAACCTTAATTATTTTCCAAAACCCCATCTCCAAATTAACCGGAGATTAGGACTTTGATCTAAGAATTTGGAGAGAGTGAACAATTCAGTCCATAGCAGGGACTTTATTGAACTATGGAATAAATGCACGGAATTACTTTTCATGCACCTCCTGGCTCATACATAAATCATGTGGCTAGACAACTATAACATAAACGATCATAGCTCTTTGAACTTTCTATAACATTTAAGTGTCTGTTTCAATTTTTCTAGGAGCTTTCTGAAGCATTTAAGTATGCTTGACTCTTTTATGTGTGAACACACACACACACACACACACACACACACACACACACACACACAGGCTCTGTGGGTGGAGAGCATTGCCTGCTCCATCTGCCAGCATCTCTAAGCCTCAGCTCAGGCTCAGTCAGCGTGCTCTCTTCCCCTCACTCCATGGGAAAACTTTTAGGTTCCTTTCAAAGTTCTACACCATCCTAATCATGGTCCTGGGCAAGGAAAATACCCTTTTAGTTGGAACACCTGGCATTTTTCCAGACCTGAGGACTTTATTTCCACAAATCAAATTGTGTCAATCAAGCATGGCAGAAACAGTGTAAAGAGCCTAGATTTAGGGTTGTTTGCCTGCTTCACTTTGAAGGTACCAATTCTGCTTCCAAAGATGCTTTGACCTTACCACTCATCTGTTCAATACTGTTGTCAAGGTCATTGTTCCTAGTGGCACTGGACAAATCTCTCAGAGGTTCATGTGACCCAGGAATTAGCAGATGGATGTCTTTTGCTTACAAAAATTGAAAAGCTGGCCCACAGCTACTATTAGGGGGAACACTTCACCTGGTCTTTACTAGGACACTTAGTTATTTTCTGATGTTTAAGTGGAAGGTTTCAATGTTGATGTAGAATGCCTCTCCCACTGCCTAATCCTGTCATCTTGGACCCAGCTCACACATCCATAACCATTTATGTTGGTGCACATAGCACTTGCAGATGTTTATAGCACCACAGTTCACAATAGCCAAATTATGGAACCAACCTAGGTGTCCATCAACAGGTGAATGGATTACAATATTATGGGATATACGCACAATGGAATTTTACTCAGCAATCAAGAAGAACAAAATTATGTCATTTGCTGGAAAATGGAAGGAAGTGGAGAACATTATGTTAAGTGAGATTAGCCAGTCACAGAAAGTGAAGGGTCATATGTTTTCTCTCATATGTGGAAACTAGGGCGTAATCAGGATACTAGAGGGACTTCAGATAATGGAGGAGAAACTCCAGTGGATCCAGGGAGGTGGTCTAGGAGAAGGGGAGGGTGGAGAGGGAGGATCAATGAAGGAATCATTCCATTGACATTCTGTACATATGTGAGAATACCAATGTCCATCTCAATGTCCTGTATGGGGAAGGAAGGGATGAAGAGGATCCAAGGGAAAACCTGCCGAGTACTGTGTGCATGTACGTCACTATCACTATGAACTACATTATGATGTGAGACTATAAAGCACCAATAAAAGTATAAAAAATAAGCCAGGAGTTGACCAAAGGTGAGGTCAGTCCATGTATTTTCCAAGCAAGCTTTCAGACTGATATTAGCTTTTAAAACCTTAATTTTTCAAATGCAAAAATGGCTTCAACCATAAGAAAATGGTAGGATTAGTTGATTTTCAAAGGACTGCAACAGACACACTCTCCCTTCAAATTTTGAGTGGTGCTATCTCCAGACCTGGTGTACTTTGAAGTTCCCTGCAAAATTCTGAGATTTAGGGTCATTTGTTTCACTGACCTCTAGAGTTCTCACTACCGTGTTGCTTCTCCTTCCTAGTCTCAAAAGGGGCTTGCCCTTTGCCCCCTCCCTCATTAAGTTTTCTCACTGGAGCACCATCAACCATCCTTGCTCTTTTTATTTTTTTGCAGACTAAAAATAAATGGAAGTACTTAATTAAGGATGAGCCTAGCCTGACTTCCTTTTAGCTGTGACACTTTTTGCTAAGGCTTTCTGCAGCAAGATTTTTTTCCCCTCTGACAGGTCTTAGGAAAGTTAACCTCTATGATTCTGAATGAATTCCTCCAGTTTTGAACATTTTTGTCTAAATATTACCATAAATATGCCACATTTGAGAAGGACCTTCCTCCCAGGGCTCATGATCACTTCTAGAACAGTCGCACAGGATTTCCGTAAGCCATTTCATTTATTCATATACATGTATATGTGTGCATAAATATATACATACATACATATATATGTTATTTTTAATCATTTTAGCATATTATTGCAATGTTTTTCTTAAAGAGTCTTCTCCTTTGGGGCTGCCACATTGTTCTATAAAATGTTTTCCCATTTTGAGGGCCACTTGGTTGCTTTTAGAAGCTGACTAGTCTTCGTGATGTAGAATTTTACATATGCACCTCCCCAGTGAACAGGATTCGGGAGAGCTTGGCAGCATCCTGACACTTAGGGTTATAGAGATGCTTTCCTATCAAGTCTGTTGTCACATGAGGCATAGTCTACTTCTAGTTTTTGAGACTGATTGAGATGTCCAGGTTGGGGGAATAAAATATCACTCTCCAGATGAACACATTTTCACGTGATAATATTTAGGATCAAGCTAAGGTTACATTCATTTTTTTTCCTGGCTTTATCTCCTTTGGGCTTTAGAAAAGCCCATCTGAGGACATCAATTTCAATATCATTTGAGCTCGCTGCTTGAGTCCAGCACTATGGGTGCCATCTCTGACTCCAAATATATTGCTGGCACAAAAGTTTCTGCACAATGTCATGGACATTTTCCCAAAACCAACGATCTCATGCTCCAGAGTTACTAAACAGTCTTCGGTACAAATGTGCAGTGTGCCAGAATTCAAATCATAAATGTAGAGATGTCTCTCTTCCCTCACCAATATAATCATTATATTCTAGGCATCATCATCTTATGAGACTTCCTTGCAGTCATATTAAAATAAATAGCAAAATTCTCTCTCGTGCTTATCTGTGTGTCAGACTCCAGGGTAAGCCTATTGTGCACTTTGTCCCAAACTGTATTAATGACACCTTTTTCTTTCCCAAGAGGGAAAAGCTCACTTTTGATTCCCCTATTATTTCTCTAAGTCTCCATGATCAGAGGTGACTGGAGTGTGTCATATACAGGTACAGTCACTATGTGAGACTCTGTTTTGTGTTTCGCGTCGTCTGCCACTCTGAACATTCCCCTTATGGGTCCTGCTGCTTTTACTATTGTTTGGTTCCGCTGGCTCCAAGGCTTTTGCTGTTCCTGGGGGCCTATGCTCCTTTCTGCTGTCCTTCGGAGGCTGTTTTGTTCATGTCTGTACACACAGGTTTGCAACACCACTGATCATGCACTGTAGCTCTGGAGCCACTATTGCTTTGTTTACATTTCTTGTGATTGATGCTCACTCTGCTGGGCCTCTTACCTCCCTAACACTGGGGTGATCCTAGGTCTCCCTGTACTTGCTCACTTTCCTCTTTTTCTGTCTAGTACCAAAAAATCTTTATTTTTCCTTGCCACACTCTTTTCTAAAATTTTCCACAACCCCATTGCTTAGACTCTAGTTATGAAGGTTTTGTCATTTCCCCCCAGAGCTCTCTTTTCTTAGATGCATAGAAACTCAAGAAGAATGATGTAAGGTCAAGAGATTCTCAAATACCAACTCACAGTGTACCTGGAATGTGGCTGTCTCTAACACCAGGCACCTTTTACAGAGCAGCTGACTGTTGACAGGAAGGTTCGTTACTCATCAGGAAAAGGGTGTCATACCTCCTTCACACTCGGCTTCTGAACTCCCAATTCTCCCAACTTCCCACTCGCTCAGTTTGGCAGAAATGTCTAAACTTATCTCACTATCAATTATAGTGGGGTGAGATCAATTATTTCCCAAGGAACTCTTAAACATTATGCAAACTAAGAATGTGATAGTGCACTAAGAGTTCAAGGTAAAGAGGCCAGAGCCCAGAGAGGAGCTCTTGGGAAAATAGACAAAATTCCCTGCTATGAGCATATAAACTCTTTCTCAGTCACCTAACATAGAACTTAATGCTAGATGTCAACTTGACAGGAACCAAAATTAATGGTACCATCATTCTCCCATGTGCACGTCCTCTTTTCTGACCCCATCTCTGTGATAGCCATACACTTCAGTCTTCTGAATTTCAGGCCACAGTGTTGTTCACAAGGGCTCACCTTAGAAAAGTATATACCCAGCACCTCACCCTTATAAGTAGCATAGAGTATTAAGTGGCATATAAGTGAACAATTTACTGGTAAAACAAACTGCTTAAAGGAAGTGTTTGGTAGATGTTGACAGGTGCATTGCAGGACCTGTAGAACAAGGTAAAGGGAAGCCTTCCTTACCCCCATTTCTGGGAGTTTGTGTCATGTTACTTGTAGAAATTAGAATCTGGAATTGTTTTTCAGTCAATATATGGACTGAAACAAATCTGCTCAAAAAACAGAGAGCAAAGCTGAGTGTGGTAAGTGCACACCTGTAATTCCAGTACTTGGGAGGCTGAGACAGGAGGACGATAGGTTTGGGGACAGCCTCAGCAATTTAGTGAGACTCTCAGCAACTTAGTGAGACCCTATTTCAAAATAAGAAATAAAATAGATCTGGGGATCTACCTTGAAGGCAGAATGCCCCTAGGTTCAGTCCCCAGTAGCAAAAAATAAATAAAAATAGAAAATAAGAGTAATGTGTGGTTCTGGTCTCTCAAATAATAGATAATTCAGAAAAGCTCTCTGACAAATTGATAAAGAATAATGTTTTCATGCTGGTTTTGTTGTTGTATTTCTTCTTCCTCCTCCTCCTCCTCCTGCTCCTCCTTTTTCTTCTCCTCCTTTTTTTGGCTTGCTTTTTGTTTTTAGTGATACAGTGAAAATCTGAATTCTCTACCAAATTCAGTACTAAAATTTGTTTACTATAATACTAGAGTATTTCCAAATAGTCATCTTGTTTTGTGGAACTAATAAACAATTGTGTGCAACAAGACCACCTGGAAAAAAAAAAACGTCCAGTGCTATACATAGGGCATGTGTGTTGATCTGTGTTGTGAAAACTTGGTTTAGTTAGGAGCTGTTTCTCATCATTCCCTGCCCTGTATGGTCCAGGGTTAGCATTGGCGAAAAGAGGAACATGTCTTTGAATTGAAGTATTGTATTTTGCTCTCTGAAGAGTTTGCATGGTTAGAAGTGAGACGGATTCCAATTTGTTCTTACCCACCTTCCATTAGTATCTATCTCTTCTTGACTTTGGGTCCTGCTTACCACTGGGACCCAGGTTCACTACAAGTTACTGCTACAGACTAGTTAGATTATCAGAGAGAAATGTGGGCCATTCATTGAGCTCCTCCTTGGCAGCCTCTCCTTCCCTGGTCCTCTGAACCCCATTCTAGACTGCAAGTGTCCAACTTCTTCCACAACGGTGTAAGGTTTAATTTCTATTCTTTCCTGACTGCCATTTAACTAGTAAAATATATTCCTCCCATGAGACTCCTTCATGTAGCTTGTGATTATTAAACAGTTTACTGCTATACACATTTGGAAAAGATATATTTCACTTCCTGAACATGTTAATATTTCATTCTCAGAACATTATAAAAGCGTATTGCTTCTATCACTCTTCACTATGAGTAGTAGGTAATATTAATTTTGCTGTTCAGATGAATGTGATTTTACCCAAAGAAGAGAATGAGGAAATAAGCCAGAATGAATACCCTGACTCATATTCACACTGTATGAGTGCAATCCAATGAATAACATTCCATGAGGGAAGGGGAAAAGGCCTACTAGAAAAATTAGGTGACTGACTCCAGCAGTAGGACACAATCATGTCATACTCAAATACCAACTAGATTTTGCCATAACAAACTGATTCTTGGACCAGAAGCAACTAAAAGGCCAGTTTTCTTCTGTTAGGAAGATATATTTGAGATAAGTAGAGTTTTTAATATTTTTAGATGACATATCTTTATCTATTTTATTTTCTACATAGGGTTAAGTCCAAAGCAAACAGCTAATCTTTTCCATCAGTATCTTTAGCCCAGCTATCTGTAGTGGGATGAGAGGAGTATATGGCCCAAAATATGCACGTAGAGATAAGCAGGTAGGAATGCATGGGAACCCGAAGTTATGGCTCAGAACAAGAGATAAAGACAGATCTAAGAACCTAACTCAGCTTGGGAACACTTACTGTGGAGCAAGTTATTCTTTAAGCTTAGCTTTTTTCAATAATATATTAAGAGTGAGCATTGTGAGTTACTTTTGTTGCATATCTTGTTTTGATGCTGATGTATTCATGTGTGAAAATAATTAACCCCAATCATAATGGCAATTATCAAGAAGTAAAGCAACAATAAATGCTGGCAAGGATTTGGAGAAATAGGAACCCTTCTACACTTTTGGTGGAATTGCAAATTAGTACAGCCATTATGGAGATCAGTATGGAAATTCTTCAGAAAACTGGGAATGGATCCACCATATGATCCAGCTATATCACTCCTATTCACAGCGATTTCACTTCCAAAGGGACTGAAATAAAAATATTATAGTAATATATGCATATCAATGTTTATAGCAGCACAATTCATAATAGCCAAATTATGGAACCAACCGAGGTATCCATCAACAGATGAATGGATTACAAAATTATATATATACACAATGGAATTATACTCAGCAATAAAGAAGGACAAAATGATGTCATTTGCAGGAAAATGGATGGACCTGGAGAACATTATGTTAAGTGAGATTAGCCAGTCACAGAAAGTGAAGGTTCATATATTTTCTCTCATATGCAGAAGCTAGGGAGTAATCAGGATACCAGAGGGGCTTCAGATAATGGAGGAGCAACTTCAGTGGAGCCAGGGAGTTGGTCTAGGAGAAGGGGTCTAGGTGAGGAAGAATTAATGAAGAAATCACTTCCATTGACATTATGTACCTATGTGAGAATATCAATGTCAATCTCAATATCATGTATGAAGGGGGGAAGTGGAAAGGGAGCGGGGGGGAAAACTCACCAAGTGCTGTGTGCATGTATGTCACTATCACTATGAACTACATTATGGTGTGAGACTATCATGCACCAATAAAAGTATAAAAATAAGTAAAATTACATAACACTAAAAACCAAGTGAGATTCAATACTTAGGTGATTTATATGTATAATGATTAAAATTTTAAATGCCAAAAATTTCAAAGGTGTTTAAGCTTCAGTTAACTAGAAAGTAGATTTTTGTAGGACACCTCATTTCCTGATGTAACTGAATGAACAAGATATTATTTAACTTCTACTCTCTGTATCTTAGAATATAGTAGATGCTCATGAGAATTATTGACATCAGTGATGAAGAGTAAAGCTATCATACAGAGAGAAGAGTGACTGGTTGGGTTTATCTGTGGGACACACCTCTAGCTCTATCCTTTCACCATTTATAATTAGAAAAAATGTTTTATATACTTAATTTTATAGTAGTTACCATATCTGGTACTCTCTATTCCATTTTGTGCATTCCTATTTCCATTAGGAGTCATTTTTATTCTGCCCGAATGACTTCTTTTAGTATTTTTATAGCAAATATGTTCTGGTGATATAATCGTTTAACCTTTGTGTCTTCATTTTTTAAATGTTCATTTTTCTTTCATTAGAAATGTATAGAAGTGAAATTTATATGCAATCGAATTAATTATTTTAAAGAGAATAATCCAATGGCATTAAATACATTCAGAATGTGCAATTGTGAGCCAGGGCACTCCTGTAACCCCAGCAACTCAGGGAGGCTGAGGCAGGAGGACCTCAAGGTCAAGGACAGCCTTGGCAACTTAGTGAGACCCTGTCTCAAAACAAATAAATAAATAAACAAACAAATGAAAAGGGCTGGGGAAGTAGCTCAGTGGTAGAACCCCACCATGTTTCATCAACAGTACTACAAAAGAAAAAAAAAGTTTAGTAGCCATCTCTAGTTTTAGAAGATTTCTATCACTCCAAAGTACAATCGCTGATCTATTTTGCAGCCATTCCCTCTTCCTCTGGTGGCCACTAACCTGCTCTCTGTCTCTATGCTTTTACCTAGAATAGATTTTTTGTAAGTAGAATCATACCGTATTTGTCCTTTTGTACTTGGCTTCTTTTATTTACATGATATTTTGGAGCTTGTTCATCCATGCATCAGAACTCTATTCCTTCTTCTTTTTTCTTTTTTCTTTTTTTTAATTGGTGCATTGTGATCATACATCTTGATGGGTTTCAGGATGGTAGAAGTATACATGCACGCATCGGTCAACTAGTCCTCTCCCAATTCCCACCCCCATTCCCTCCCTCCTTCTCGTGCTCAGCATAGTAGTTGACTTTGATATATTTGTGTATGTACATCCTGTGCATTAGGGTGTTTCCCTCTTCTGCCCTCCCATCGTCCTCAGTTATGATGCCTTCCATACTCATTTGAGGTCTTCTCCATTACTCGCCCATGTCCTCCAGGGGGACTGTGGCTCACCTGCCCACATCCTCAGCGCTGGGGGGTACTCCAGGCTCTATTCCTTCTTATGGGTGAATAATATTCCAATGTATGGAACGCACACACACAGACACACCATGATTAGCAAATCTCACACACATCATGATTAGCAAATATATATTTATATATATTTGCTTATATATATTTATATATAAGCAAATATATATATATATAAGTATATATATATATATATATATATATATATATATATATATATATACTGTTTTTCCTCTTGTCCTCTCCATCCTTAATGGAATCCAGAATATAGTTTGTTTATGTTTCTTATGCTGGGAGTTAATTGAGAATGTTGGGCCTCTGGGTTTATGCTTCCTTTTCCCTTTTTATTTATTTTTACTTTTATGATTTTATTGGTGCATTGCAATTATACAACATATTGAGGTGACATATTTATATGGGCACAGATTACCTGGTGTGTTTCCCTTCGGATCCCCCCTCACTCCCCCTGTCCCATACATGTTGGTGAGATTGGTAGTGATACCTTTACATATTGCACCCAACATTATTTGAACTCTTTCCTTCCTCAAGCCTCCTTTTGTACCTCTCCTTCCCCACCTCCTTTTCCACCATTCTACTGGTCTCTTTCCTCCTTTATCTGAAATCCCCTTTGATTCTGAGAGACTGGTTGATCTCACTTAGCATAATATCCTCAAGTTCCATCCATTTTCCTGCAAATGACAAAATTTTGTTCTTTATGACTGAGTAAAACTTCATTGTGTATGCACCACATTTTCTTTATCGATTCATCTGTTGAACATTGACTGACACCTAGTTTGGTTCCTTAATTTGGTTATTGTGAATAGTGCTGCTATAAACATGGGTATGAAGGTATCACTATAGCATTCTAATTCTTTTGGAAAGATACTGAGGAGTTGTATAGCTGGGCCGTATGGTGGTTCCATTTCTAGTCTTCCTTTATATACTTTTATTGGTACACTGTCATTATAAACTACACTATGATGTGAGACCATTCCTAGTCTTTTATTTTACACTTTTATTGATGCATTATAGTGTCACATCATAATGGAGTTCATAGTGATAGAGACATACATGCACACAGCACTTGGCGGGCTCCCCCCTCCCTCCCTTTCCCCCCATCCCCATGCTGAGTATTGAGATTGACATTGGTATTCTCACATATATACATAATGACATGGGCATGGTTAGTACTTGGATGTGAGACCATTCCTAGTCTGTCTTTTAAGAAACCTCCATACTGATTTCCACAGTGGATGTACTATCTTAAAATCCCACCCACAGTGTATAAAAATTCCTAATTCAACACATTATCACCAGCATTTATTATTGTTTGTATTCTTAATGATTGCCATTCTAACTGGAATTAGATGGAATCTCAATGCACATCAAACTTGAAAGATTTGAAAGCTGTTTATTCTCTTGCCCTCCTATCCTTAATGGAATCCAGTTGTGTGTATATTTGGTTATTGGATATCACCCTATATATCAATGAAACTTTTTTATTTTTAAGCTCCTATTTATCTGTTTATTTTATTCCAAATAATTGTTATTATTGTGTCATTAATTTACTGGTATTTTCACTTAATTTAATTTTAACCAGACTGTATTTGTCTATCACATTATAGTTTTTATTTATAAAAGTTTGACTTGTATCTTTTATATAAGTCGTGTGTTTCTATTTAAGGGTTGTACAAACAGAATATAGTTATAACAAATGTTTTAATGTTTTTATCTGTTGATTCTAATATCTGTAAGTTCTGCTTCGACTTTGATTGAATTATTATTTTTGTCCTTATTGAAGGTCATATTTTCCTGCTTATTTGGGGGCGTGATCACCTTTGATTAAATGCCAGAGGTAAATTTTGCCATATTGAGGAAACGGATTTTTTTCCCTATCAGTTCTTAAACTTTGTTCTGGGACTTTGTTAAGCTACTTGGAAAAATAGGTTGATATTTTGGATCTCTTATAATTTGTTAGGGGAGATGAGTATAGTATTTAGCTTGGGCCAAATCATTTTTCATTGCTGAGGCAAGATTCTTCTTTTTTTTTGCGGTACCGGGGATTGAACGCAGGGGCATTCTACCTCTGCGCTACACCCCCGGCCCTATTTTTTATACTTTATTCTGAAACCAGGTCTCACGAAGTTGCGGAAGGCCTCACTAAGTAGAGAGAGAGAGAGAGAGACAGGGAGAGAGAGAGAGAGAGAGAGAGCGAGAGAGCGAGAGAGCTGAGGCTGGCCGCGAACCCGGATCCTCCGGTCTCTGCCTCCCAAAGTACTGGGATTACAAGCGTGCGCCACCACGCCCGGCTAAGATTCTTCTTGAGTATCTACCCAATGGCCCACTACTCATGAGAAGTGTCATATTAGCTGATAGGAGGAGGCACTATTCCTGACCCTCTGTGAGTGCCAAGCACTGTCTGTTGTTTTTGCTGTCCTCCTCATCCTCCTCCTCCTCCTCTTCCTCCTCCCCCTCCTCCTCCTCCCCCTCTTCTTCCTCCCCTTCCTCCTCTTTCTTTTTTCTTTTTGTTGTTGTTTCTGTTTGCTCTACTTCTGAGCTACACCATTGGTTCTATTTTATTTACTGTTTTGAAACAGGGTCTTGCTAAATTAACATGCAGTGGCCTCAAACCTGAGATCCTCCTGTCCCAGCTTCCCAAGTACTGAGATTACAGGCATGAGCCACCAGGCCACCCAAGCACTGTTCTAATCCTCTCCGATGACTATTTCCACAACCTTGGATAATTTTTTTTTTTTTTTTGCGGTACTGGGGATTGAACGCAGGGGTGTTCTACCTCCGCGCTATGCCCCCGGCCCTATTTTTTATACTTTATTTTGAAACCAGGTCTCACGAAGTTGCAGAGGGCCTCACTAAGTACAGAGAGAGAGAGAGAGAGAGAGAGAGAGAGAGAGAGAGACAGGGAGAGAGAGAGAAAGAGACAGGGAGAGAGAGAGCGAGAGAGCTGAGGCTGGCCGCAAACCCGGATCCTCCGGTCTCAAGTATTCTGTTAAATAAAGAAGACAGATGTTTTGAAGACCTTCAGAGCTCTTGCATTTTGTAGCTCTCTCCTCTTCACTACTGTGTCCTGAACACTCTAATAGCTTGATTCTTCCCAGAGTGTCAGTTCCCCAAGAGGGGACATCTGCTGCCTGCTGGTGCTCAGATTCTTCAGCCGGGGCTGAAGCTAGAAACCTTCACAGGACTCACACTTCACTCGTTACCTGTCTCTCTCTATTGCCTTAAACACTCTTGTTTTCTGTAAACACCAGCTTTGGTTTTTGCTGTTTGTTTTCAGGCAGGAGATAAAATCTAGTCTTCATTATTTCATCTTGGCCAGAACTGAATGCTCCTTCCCAGCATTTACATACTACTATCATTTCTCCATTCTCTGAACTATTCTAGTTTCTTGCCAAGAAATTTCCTTGGTGTCTAAGGTGGCCTGGTTTTTGTTTCTCCAACTTATATCTAAAAAAAATCACAATTAATAAGTGGGCAATGATTAAGCATAAGCCAGACTGACATAGACAGAATTCATTTAATTTGATTAATAATTAATTGCTAAAAGCCATGTTTTCTGCAGATTGTTACTGATAGTCTTGATTGTGCTTAAAAGTCCCATGAAAGAAAGAAAAACTATAATCTTCTTGCATGTAGATGAGCTCGGAAGGAAAATCTGTTAAGGATACCATAAATCCACAAGAAGCAGAGACAATTTTCCCTTGGTTTCTGTGCTAGTGACAAAATCCTGTGATGCTTCTAGCAAATATCACTGTGACCTACATGCTTCCTAAAAGGCAGAAGCGGAATGAGATGCAGGTTCATTTTAGCCTTCCAACGCTATTACTGTGACTAGTGCCTGTTTGCCGGGACCCCCTGATATTTTTCAGACTTGAAAATAAACTTCGCGGTGTCGTAGATATAACTCCAAAATATCTCACTCTCAATATGTAATCATTGCAGGTCTCATCGCTCTCTCTTATCTGTACATGATTCACCATCTCTGTTTGGAAGCATTTTGTGATTCAGATGCCATAGGCTTTACTCAGCTACTCGACATCACTGTGTGAGAAACTCTCACCTCAGAGAGAAAAGCATCCGTGACTTAACAACTGACAGAACCGACACCCAATGCATGGGCATCCTTGAGATTTGAGGGACTGAGGGCTGTTCAGGTAGTTTGCATGCTGCTAAACATTCTTTTGACCTATACCATTATTTATTTTTCTATAATGCTTTGGGCAGAGATGTTTTATGATGAAATTTCCCACGATAGTTTAAGCATAAACACTTTCTAATGTTCATTTTACTACCTTGTGTTCTCAAAGAATGTTTCTGCCAGCTGGCATTTACAAGGTAGATTAAAAGCTAAGGTTGAATTAAAAAAATCTACATTATGGCAGAAGAACATGCCCAGAGCTCACTGAAATATTCATCTGTCTAAAATTGAAACTTGGTGGAAGACTGGGACAGGAAGATTGCAGGTTCGCGCCAGCCTCAGCAACTTAGTGAAGCCCTCTGCAACTTAGTGAGATACTGTTTCAAAATAAAGAATATAAAGGGCTGGGGGTATAGCACAGAGGTAGAATGCCCCTGGGTTCAATCCCCAGTACCACAAAAAATAAAAACTGGCCGGGCGTGGTGGCGCACGCTTGTAATCCCTGTACTTTGGGAGGCAGAGACCGGAGGATCTGGTTTCGCGGCCAGCTTCAGCTCTCTCTCTCTTTCTCTCTCTCTCTCTCTCTCTCTCTCTCTCTCTCTCTCTCTCCCTGCCTCTCTCTCTCTACCTAGTGAGGCCCTCCGCAACCTTGTGAGACCAGTTTCAAAATAAAGTATAAAAAATAGGGCCGGGGGTGTAGCGCGGAGGTAGAACGCCCCTGGGTTCAATCCCTGGTACCGCAAAAAAAATAAAATAAAATAAAAACTGAAACTTGGTATATAGAAATAGAAAATGCTCCTTGAATTTATGAGAAGAGGAAATTTAAAAAACAATGAGAGAAATGACTTGAATTCAAAAAATTTATTTATAAAATAAAAACTCTGATTCTTATTTAAAATAAGCTTTTAGAAATGAAATTGAGTAAATTGTATTTGGAAAATGAGAGAGATCGAAAAAGAAATGACCATAGACTTGCCTACCAAATAATCATTTATTCTTTCTAGGGTCAGGTTGACATACATATCAAATTTGGTTTTGACATGAAGTTGGAAGAATTTGGGAGCTTGTTAGATGACAGAATTTGGAGTCAAAATGATCTTGACAGGCAAGAAAATTGAGTCTAATTTTACCATTTCACCAGATACGATTTATGTCACAAAATGCAAAGTTCTCTGTGATTTACATTCAGGGTAATGTGTGTGTGCGTGTGTGTGCGTGTGTGTGTGTGTGTGTGTGTGTGTGTGTGTGTGTGTTATATGCATGGAGTGAGATTATCATCATTAGTGTCAGGTACTGTGAAAATGAATTTATATGCATTATCTCATTTCCTTCTTATGACCACCTAAGAGTATCATTACTCTTATTAACTCAATTATAGAAATGAAGAAATTGAGCCTCAGAGTGCTAATTGACAGAATCAAGATATAGACCCGTTCTTAGGTCCATATGATTAAAAAGTCCATATTCATATCCATAATCTTTTGCTTCCCTGTAGCTAAGTATGTATGAGACATTTTACATGATTGCTAAGGAAATACAAATTACCAAAATGACAATGAAATGTCTGCTAGTAGGAAGGTGAAAGTCTCCTTTCTGACATAAACAAACAAAAAATTCTCAGACCTTTTTCTTCTCCATAATCTGTTGTGCAGACCCCCCTCCCCAGTGTGGACATGGGGGTGAGCTGACAGGGAGGGTCATTGTGGTCCAGACCGTAGGTAGGTCTGGTCTGCTCATGCAGCTTACTGCTCTCTGTCCATGCTGTACTTTACCTGTAATTACAACCACAGACTGTGGCTTAAGCAAGGGTAGTTTATTTCCTCACAGTCCTAGAGGCTGGCGCGCGGTCAAGGTGCTGCACAGGTAGTTTGCCCCGTGGGCCTCTCTCCTTGGCAGGGTTCACAGGTGGCCTTTTCATCCAGGTGTCTTCACATGGTTTTCCCTCTCTATGTGTTTTTGTCTTAGTCTCCTCTTCCTAGAAGAGTCATATTGGTTACTAAAATAAGATATGATTTTACCTTATATATGTCCAAATACAGTCACATTCTGAAGTAACTGAGGGTTAGGATTTTAACATATAAACTTGGGGAGAGGTCACAGTTCAGCCGGTAATAAATGCCAGTGCTTGATTTGCATGCACCACTTCATTGCTGTGAAAGGCAGCCTAGCTATGTAACTTGGAAAGATTGACAACTCATCCTAAGATGGCATATTGCAGATGGATGTCCAATTTGTGTCTGGGGGTCAGATGCTCCATCTCTACCAGCCCCAACAGCATGCTGGATGTTGTTTTTCATATTATATATTAATCTCCTCTGCAGATGGGAAAGCCTTTCTTCGGAATCCCAGGGGCCCGCATCGTGATTCTTTCTCTAAACTTTTCCCCTCACTGACCCTTCTTAATACTCCAGGATCTGCTTGGTCACGTGACCTGGGTGGCAGCACTGTGAGCCTTAAAGCCTGAACCTGGTGGAGTGCCCATTCCTGCTCAAGGCCCCCTTGAAGCTGGCTGTCCATCAGGGGTTGTGCTTTCTTCATCATTTGTAGGAGATAAAAATTCAATCATTTGTGTCAATTCTTAATATTGAGAGGTGGGTAATTTTTGAAGACTAATAAAGGATTCCAAATATACAAAATTTCCAAGGGCGTGTACCCAGATGTGTCTATCCAAAATCTCAAGATAGCATTTATTTTTCTGCCAGAGCCAAGACTTTGGAATAACAGAACTGCCTTATTTGGACATTTAACCTTCTTTGAATCTAAGGCATGCTAGTAAGCTGTGGTCCTTGTTCTCAATATCATTACTATCCTTCAGCTACAGAATATGAAAGTGTGCTTGTAAGCTACCAGAGAGGCCTACTGGCTTTCAGTACTTTGTTTTTAATCACCCATCCATTGATCACAGCTTTTCATTCTTTTTCTATGGTAGTAATGATGCTTGGCAACAGTCTTCCCTTCCTCATACTATTTAAACATCTGATGAGTTCCAGCAGCTAGTGCTTTCTCCTCCTTTGGTATGTTATCCCAATTCACCACCAGTAAATGAGCCTTAGTTACAGGACCACCACCTCAAGGAAAGCTCTTTCTGTGTTCTACTTACTCTTAGTAATGGAGTCTTCATTGACAGATGGGTGACAGATCATAACGCTTTCTTTCTTTGAATATCCCTGGTACCAAATACTGTAGTGTGGTTCTCTGGAAGTAGATGCTGCAATGGAAATTCTGTGCAGGGTAATTATGGAATGAGATTGTCTGTGGGAAAGGAGCAAGGAGAAGAAATAGATTTGAGCAAATGAAGAAGACAAGTGCCAATCGCACGGGTTGTCTGAAGAATGACCCACCAAGGTCTGATAGAGCTGCTCACAGTTGACCCAAATGACCAGGTTCTAGTCAACATTTGACACACCCACCATCAAGCCTTTCAGTAACAGAATAGTGAGTCCTCGAACAAAGCATCATTTCTGCAGCTGAAGTAACTGGAAGGAGCCAACAGTTGGAGGGTGTCTGCCTCAGTGGCTGGAGCAACACATCCCTCCATGAAGGGTATGGGCAATGCATTTCTGTGTCCAAAACAAAAGACAAGTTATAGTCTTTCTTCATACCATACCTCTCACCATAAAACAAATTCCAGACAAATCAAATAACCAAACTAAGGTCAATTTATAAGTGGACCATTTATAAAATTCCTTATAGTCTCATAATGTTAGCCTGTTTACTCTGTGTTAGCCTAGTTTTGTTTCACATGCTATTATCTTGTGTTCTATGAAGAAACTATTTTTCTCATTTTTTTATTTTTATTTTTTAGTAGCAAATCTGTGCAATGATAAAGTGCATCTTCCACATATCAGCACTGCTCTGTATTCTCTGGAAACAGAATTATTTTAACAAGCATTTACAGGGAGTGGGATTGTGCCGACTTACCCTTAGACTTAACTGTATTTAAGTATCTAGATACTTGAAGTTTCTCATTCTATAACAAAAATTAAACTAATATGCAAAATAAAAATAACATAATAAATACTTATTTTTTGTGTGTGGTGCTGGGGATTGAACCCAGGGGCATTCTACCTCCAAGCTGCATCCCAGCCCTATTTTTTTTTTTTTTTGGTTTTTAATTTAGAAACAGGGACATGCTAAGTTGCTGAGGCTGGCTCCAAACCTGTGATCCTCGTTTCTCAGCCTCCCAAGTACTGGGATTACAAGTGTGCACCACCACACTCTAAATACTTATTTTAAGCCACTGAATATGTGAATAAGTTGTTATGCCACAATAAATAATACAATTACATTTATTTGCTTGTTTACTTATAGCATATACCCTTCAGAAGGTTGAAACTCATAAGTGCAGTGTTATGATGAGGATCTGCCCCCAAAGGCTCATGTTTTGAAGGCTTGTCCCCAAGGCAGCAATGATCAGAGGTGGGGCTCCAGGGAAGTGATCAGATCATGAGCTCCTGATCTCATCAATGAATTAATCCATCAATATGTTCACAATTGAATGGACTATTGGGCTATCATGGGAACTGTAGGAGGTGGGGCCCAATTGGAGGAAGTAGATACTGGAGTGTGCCTTTGAAGGGTCTCTTTTGTCCCTAGACCCTCCTCTTTCCCTGCTTCCTGACCACCTTCAGATGAACAGCTTCCTGTGCCGTAGCTTCTGTCACCATGATATCCTGCCTTGCTGCAGACCCAAAGCCATGGAGCCAGCTGACAATGGGCTGAAAGCTCTGAAGTCAGGAGCTAAAAGAAATTTCTTCCTTTTTTAAGTTGTTTTTCTCAGGTATTCTGTCCTGGTGATGGAAATATAACTAACACAGGCAGAAACCTTGTCTGACTTATGGAATCCTTTATTTGTAGCACCTATCACAGAGCCCAGTGTGTAGCAGAGACTCGATCAAAGAGCGTTGAATAAAGGAAGACATGAATAGTTGGATGCTAACCAGAGCTTTCCAAAGACGAAGTGTGCTTACTGAGGATGGGAAGTTTCCCTGCTTACTGGAGATGTTCAGAAGTAGTTTTCTTCAAAGTTTGGCATTAAGAAAGTATGACAGGCCGGATGTGGTGGCGCACACTTGTAATCACAGTACTTGGGATACTGAGACCGGAGGGTCCGGGTTCGCAGCCAGCCTCATCTACTTAGTGAGGCCCTCCGCAACTTCGTGAAACCAGGTTTCAAAATAAAGTATAAAAAATAGGGCCGGGGGTGTAGTTCAGAGGTAGAATGCCCTGAGTTCAATCCCCAGTACCACACACACACACACAAACAAAGTATGTCAGATGAGGGTTGGGCCAACTGAATCTAGAGATTCCACATGATGATATGGAAACTCTCTTCTATAGACTTATTTATATCTCAATGCACTATTTTCTATAAAATGGAGGAAATTTTATCTCAGAGCATCCTCAGGTAAGCCTCTACAATGCAATATTTTATAGTATTGAACAAGGAATTCTTTGAAAAAAAGTCTAGAAATAAATGCACATGCCCTACGCATACCACATCGTTGTAGACACACATCTATTTAAACTAGGATTTCTGGATACATCAGATTCTTATTTAAAATGAAACAACAGGTTATGCTTTATAACTCTTCTTTGGAGAGATTCTGAGTCTCAAAACAAGGTTATTTTGGATTTAAATTTAATTTGTTTCAAGATATATCTCTGTGTATATATGCATTCACTTATTTTGATTTTCCAAATTATAACTCCAAGTCAGACTTATCCTTTCAAACCAGTCTTGTTATCCATATGCAAGCTATACATAATCAATTCCATATTTCACAAGCACCTATAACACACTATCTCCATGAGTTAACCCATTATTTTCTCAAGCTATCCCTCTAGCCCTAATGAAATATTACCAAATATCTGCTCCTCCTCCTATGTTCTAAGTATTAGTTAATGACACTGCCATATTGCCACTCAAATAATTTTGTGTATAATCCATCCAAGCACTCTAAATTGGGGTTGTTTTATGAAACTCAACTCAGGAATTACTCTCTTTCTTGAGACATCAGTGATCCTCTAGGCCAAATTGAGTTGCCATCTCTATATCCTCTGTATATTGTTTCGGTGGTACTTATCACATCACATTTCAGTCATATTTTTATAGATCTGTTCTATCTATGATGTTCATTGACAGAGAAGACATTTTATCTTTGTAGTTTTGATGTTAGTATACTCTGTGCTTGACATAGTGCCTGACAGATTTAAACATTCAGAAAACTGTTCAGTTTAGTTCAAAAAATAAATGTTACATTTCTTTAAATTTTTAAAGCAGAAATAATTCTAGATATCATATATAAATGATTATACCTGCACAAGTACACATGCTCATGCATGGACACACATGCACATTCTTAACTATGTTGTAGATATTTGAAAGCATTTAGTGCAATGCCAAGTAAATAGAAGGTCCTCAACACTATTTGTAAAAATATAAATTGAGAAAATTCTGATAACAGAAATTTAGAAATCTTTCACTATGAGAGATTGTCTTGCTTTGCCAATTGTTCTGCCATAATTGAAATATGTTACCTGGGACCAGAACTCTGGTTCCTGGGATCTGTAGCTTCACAAAAAGGATATAATCTTCTAAGTCCCTTCCTTCTCCAAAATTTTGGTCATTTAGTTTTTGTGTATGTCTATATATATATTCACATAAATGGAGATTTCCATTGTCTTATCTTCTTTTTAAGGAAATATACTATGCCTTCTTATATTGCATGCAAGTCTCGCTATTGCTAACATCCAGCATGATATCTTCAACATTACTGGGGGTTAGTAAAGGTCTATTAGGAGAATACAGTAGGTACGTATATTTTACATGGCTTCATTATGTTTCTAAATGGATGTTCACTGGTATCATTTTGCTCTATGTGTTTACTCCACCCTCATAAATCGGGTCATGCATCTACATGGAAGAATCTATTTTAAAAGACATATGTCAATCTTAATCCTTTCAGTAGATTCAATGCCGCTTGCAACTCCTTAATATGTTAATATACATTCTTACTTGAAAATAAATGACACTCAAGCCACACTTCAGATTGGAACCATTGTCTTATAATGAAAATACCCTGGAAGGATTTATATACCATTAGAGTGAGTAGTTAAACAGCACATAACTCCAAAAACATCGGCCTTTTCTTTTGTAGTTTGGATTATTACTTTCATAGAAGACAAGTATGTTATGGGGTTGTATATAAACCTGCAAAATAAGTAGCTTACTGCCTATTACTGGGTAGGGCTGGAGAAGACACTGGCTTGGAGTATCTCTCTGTTTCTGACATTGCCCAGGCTGGTCTCAAACTCCTGGGCTCAAGTGATCCTCCTGCTTCAGCAACCTGAATAGCTGGGACTAGGGGCCTGTGCCACCATACCCAGAATAAGCATTTTGTTTTATTTTATTTTATTTTACTTTTTTTTTGGTACTGGAGATTGAATCCAGGGGCATTCTACCTCTGAGCTACGCCCCCAGACCTTTTTTATATTTTATTTTGAAACAGGTTCTTGCCAAATTGCTGAGGGTGGGCTCACACCTGTGACTTTCCTTTCTCAGCCTTCCAAGTACTGGGATTATAGGTATGAGCCACCGCACTGGGTTGGTATCAAGTCTTAATAACAAATATCTAGTGAATACTGTGTGCTAAATACTGCTTGCACCTCACAGAACAGAGAGTATTCCTCCCTCAACAAGTGCACACTTCTGTGAAGACCACAAACAATAAGCAAGCAAAAATAGTCATTGTAATTAGAAATTGTGGTAGGCATTTTGAAGGCAAGAGACCAGGTGATGAGAAATAGTTGATAGAATTTTAGGACAACCTAAGTAGTCCAGGAAGGTGGGTGACAAGAGAAAAGAGAAAGGATAAAAGTAAGCCTCCAACTGACGGAGGGGCTTTGTCTTTAGCACTGCTGTATCCCCAGACTCACAACTGTGCGACAGCAGCAATATGCTCACGGAACTAGAATGCCCCATGGGCTCCACTTCAGCTGTGTTCAGCCGTGTTCATATTGGTATAAGACACTATGTGCCAAGAATTTGGCAGAGAAACTTGTTTCATAAAAAGTTAGTGCGATTAGCCGGGCGTGGTGGCGCACTCTTGTAATCCCAGTACTTTGGGAGGCGGAGACCGGAGGATCTGGGTTCGCGGCCAACCTCAGCGCACATGCGCGCACGCGCGATCTCTCTCTCTCTCTCTCTCTCTCTCTCCTCTCTCTCTCTCTCTTTCTCTCTCTCTCTCTGTGTCTCTCTCTCTCTACCTAGTGAGGCCCTCCGCAACTTCGTGAGACCCGGTTTCAAAAATAAAGCATAAAAAAAATAGGGCCGGGGGTGTAGCGCGGAGGTAGAACGCCCCTGCGTTCAATCCTCGGTACCGCAAAAAAAAAAAAAAGTTAGTGCGATTAAAACGTGCAGACTATTTTTTAATCAGACTAGTAAATACTTCAATAATATAATGAAAATAGCTTTGTTAATGTCAACATATGCTGGAAGTGAACTAATGTTTTGTTTGTTTTCTTTCTTTTGGCTTTTTCAATTACACACAATCTACACATAGGTTTTTCTACCCTCAGGGAAACATATACGAAACTTAACTTGTTTTCACTGAAAACCAAGAAAAAGGAATAATATCTTGTATTTAGGCTTATTTTGAAAGCAATACTCAAAATCTTAAGTGCACAGTGTGTTTGGGTTTGAATAGTCATTCAGCTTAATTGACAAGATAGTCAATATTTAGAAATTTTCATCAATTTTATAACCTCTAGTGAGGACTATCCTCCCAACCTAGAGTAGGTGTTGCCTTCAGGGTTCCTAGAGAAAATGTGGAGAAGGAAGGGGTTAAGGTATCTCAAACAATCTCATCCATTTTGTTACAAGAGCCTCATCCAATTACATTAGATTTTTGTAGAGGATCCAGATCTCTGTTCCTGCTAATAATTTCTGAAATGGAATCAGACCCCTTGGAAAATCAATACCAATTATACTTGCATCATTCTCCATCATTCTCCATTCACTTAGGTCAAGAAAAACATTGAAAAATCACAAGTGCTACCTGTTATCTTAGGGAGAGATGAAGACATGGTGGTTTATGAAAAGGGATGTACGTTTCCATCATGTAGTTCTGTTTAACAGACAAGACCATTGGAATGGCATAAGGATTCCTAACCATGCCCTGAACATTCTAGCTCAAGGACTAGATCTCACAGCTTAAGAGAGCCAAGAAGAACTACACATCCAATCCTGCATTCCTTTAACAGACTCCTTCAACCAAACTGAACTGTGTGTGGAAGTCTAGAAATAGACACCTTATCTAGAACAAAGTCTTCTTTACAAGATGTTGTACCCAGAACCTCGCATCCTCCATCATATGTATTCTCAAGTGCTTGCACATACTGCCCCGAGGTACTCAGCACTCCCTCAGGTACAGCACCACAACACAGAGCAAAACAGGCAAACCTGTCCCTTCTTTTACCTTCTATGAAAATGCATCCAACTCATGAAAAATACCACCGGAATGATGAAGATTTTTATGTTCCAAAGCTCAGTTTCTGCTTAATTTCATTTTGTATTCTCATTTATTTATTTTTTAGTGATGCCTTTTTTCAAGTCAGCTGAATCAGGATAACATAAACTTCTAGTGTTCATGCAGATGCACCACTTCCTAAAAAGATTAACATGCTATGAAGATTCTTGAAAGAGAAAGATAATCTGGTAAAAAATAGTTGTGTGATGTTGGCATTTATAAAGCAGGTCAAGAGCACTGCTGAATTCATACTACAGACAATCACATAAATGGCCATACAAAAGACTAGCCTTCGGTTTGATAAAAAATGTATAGATCATTTTACTGGAGCCACAGGAAAACCCATTCTTTGCTCTGATTAAGAATAAAAACATATAGACAAAAGCATACAGGAAAATCAACTGATATTTTCCTGAGAATATTCCTGGAAAATAAGCACTACTTCTTAAATTCTTTTGGAATGAAAGTTAAATATAATCATTGTAGAAAAAAAGACATGTATGTATCTATCAAATACCTAGTTGCAAACAAGAAATGTTATGTCTAACTTAAGCAGAAAGCTAATTTATTTGATTAACATCGAGTAGCTCTTGGAATTCATGGTTCAGCTTCAGAACATGTCACAGACAAATAGCAAAACATAAAGTTAAAATCAAGATTAGGTAACTGTCTTAGGCCATTTTTCATGACCATAGCAAAATACCTGCGGCTGGGTACTTAAAAAGAAAAAAAAGGTTTATTTTGGCTCAAAGTTCTGGTTCAAGTTCTGGAAAATGCATCTATCTGGTGATGGCCTTCTTGATGACAGAATCCAACACTGTGCAGGGCATTACACCACAAGAAGGGTGTGTGTGTGTGTGTGTGTGTGTGTGTGTGTGTGTGTTCTCTGGCCTTTCTTTCTTCTTATAAAGCCACCAGGATTCAATCATGGAGACTCTACCCTGATGACCTTATCTGATCTTAATCACCTCCCAAGGCTCCACCTCTAACTAGATAGTTAAATTGAACTTCTGCCCTCTTAAAACCTCACAGTGGAAATTAAATTTCAACGCATGAGTACTTTGGAGACACACACAAACTATATCCCATCCTAGCCACCTGTACTCACTGTCACCTACTGACTACCAACTCTGCTGAAGTCTCCACCGATAATTTTTGACAGAACCAATGCTTTCCTATTATGACCATAAGATGAGAGACTTGCTAGAAACACTCAAGTGTCTGGGTCAAGTGAGACTTCTGTGTTAGTTGTCTTGGAGTCAGGAAAAGGGACATCTGCCCTGTAGAGCTTTTGTGATGAGGAGTGTGGCACTGAGCTCAACCAACAATTAAAAAAACACATTCTGAGCAATCTTGAATAACTATCACCCAATTCTTTATACTCTTTTGGATTCTCATCTAATTTACACAGTAACTCAAAGTAAGGTACTCCTATGCATCATAATGTAACTAAATCTCTATTTTTTTTTTTTTTGGTACTGGGGATTGACCCAGGGACATTCTACCTCCAAGTCACACCCCCAGCCCTTTATTTTATTTTGTTTTATTTTTATTTTGGAACAGGATCTTTTAAGTTGCTAAAATTCTCCTTGAATCTGCAATCCTCCTGTCTTGGCCTCTTAAGTAATGGGATTACAGTAGTGTGCCACCGTGCTCAGCTCAAATCTCTAATTTTCTTATTCACACAAATAAATGCACTTACTCTTTCCTTTGAATAAGGTGACAAAAATTGCAACAATTATTGCATTTATTCTTCAGTGTTATTTCTTCCTCTGGTGTCACAAATCAGTTTTGATATTGTATAAACTACAGACGAAATTGTGCGGTTAATTCTACCAACACAACCTTCTTTAAAATATGAGAAGACAGAAGAAGAAAGAAAAGGGAAATAAGTTAAAATATGCATATATAGGCATAATCTCCATATTCTCTTCCAGTTTCTATCAAAACTGGTTTGTATTATGTCATAAATTCCCCTCTGTTAAACCACAATTTCAAAATGTGTTGATAGTGACCCATATTAAATTAATTCATTGCTCTCTAAAAAAACCTATAATATCATGAAACTTCTTACCAGTTTTTATGATAAAGGTTGAATATAACATCCAAAATACTAGGCTGCAGAAGTATCTTAGACTTTGCATTTATGTTTTTGTTCAGGGTTTGGAATATTTTCATATACATAATGAGATATCTGGGAATGGGAACTAAGTCTAAACATGAAATTCATTTGTTTCATAGAACCTTTATTCAAATTATCTAAAGATACTTTTATGCAATTTGGTGCCCTTGCATTTTAACTGTGACCTATCACATGAGGTCAGGTGTGGAATTCTCCACTTGTGTCATCATGTCAGCATTCAAAAAACTTTGGATTTAGAACAATTTATATTTTGGATTGTGAATGCTAAATGGGTAGAGAGTCAATCATAAATAGTGTAAATTTGGTCACTATGCAAACAGTATGGATGAAATTGTTTCTCTAAGAACATTTAAGTACTCCCATATAACATTGTGTAAAGGGTAAACAATGTATAAGACTAGACTCACAGAGTTAAGTGGTTGGAGAGGTGCAGATGGTTTATATCAACCCCAAATCAAAGAACACAGTCTCCTCCCCTCATCCTTCCTCTACGCCCCACACACCCCAGTACTGTCTAGAGTGAATCTGGGTGAAGGGCTTGGGTTTTGTTTTAAGTTGATGCAGGTAGTTGAATATGGTCACTACTAAAAAAGAGAGTTTGACTCCCTCTCTTATGCACAATTCATGACACATTTAAGAAGCATCGGGTAAAAATTGAAATCAATACCCTTCTCACATTTGCTGTCTATTATTAATGTCAGGAGTTATCCATCCATTCCATTATATCCATCTATCTATCCACCCATCTATCATTATGACTATTTTCACTCCTTCTCATTCTTATCTTTGCCCTATCTAAATATGTCAGAGATGGTAAGTGTTTAGTTAGAGAGTGATTTATGAAAATACAACCAAACCACAGTCCTGTCTCAAATGGTGAGGCTGGCCAGCATATGCAACTAATTCTCACAGAGGCATTCTGGAAAACCAATGACAAGATTGGGACTCTGGGCTAGCCCCAGGGCAGTCAGCAGTGGGAGCTGCTACACACAGCCCCATGTGGGAAGTTTCCAACTGACACAAAGCTTAATGGAAATGAACCTTGACGATGTGGCCAATCGAGTGTAAGTGACATGCTGCCTGGCATGCCACCACGATTTTTCCTCCCCTCTCTTGAAGGCATAATGCTTCCTATGGGAAACCCTGACTTAAAATGCCACTGTGTGTTTAGATAGGGGATTTACCGACCCTGAATAGCATGTAGGTGAAATAAGGACCCTAGAAACAGGTCCTGCATCACCCACTCCACTACTCTCACCAACCCAGGAAACAGGAGAGGAGCTACCACCAGTGTCACCTGACACAATGTCAGATTAATAAAATCTCTTAGAAAAACTAAAATGCAAGGAGTCTGCGAAAGATGAAAATAGGCACCAGCCATTTCACATTTATTAGTTATCTATTATAGTGAATCATATTGTGTTGGGTTTGTGGGGAAATAAAAATAGACATCATAGACCTGTTCAGGATCTGCACTTCAGCTGGAAATATGAAATATATATATATATATATATATATATATATATATATACATATATATATAAAATAGCCACAATAGTTAGAATGGTTAATAATGTCCAATAGCTGTACTGATAGACAATGTTCTATAAAGAAACAGTTTTTGTGGAGAAGCAAAGAAGTAAATAAACTAAATTTAAAATATTTTTCTTTCAGTATGAATGACTATTCTAAGGGAGGATGATAGAATTAATACATGATCAATATTATCTGCACATTTTGTATCTGAGTTATTTTTCTAATAGTAGAACTGTGTTTAGTAAACTTTCTGTTACTGTTTCTTTTTTATTGAAATCTCAACTAAGAGAGGCTTAGGCTAAAGGGAGAAAAACAAGAAATAGGTTGAGCCAAGGCTGAATAGGCTATCACCAGGTTACTGGTGTAGGAAAAATGCAGATGAAGTTTGGAGTGAATGCTTCTTGACTTTAACTCAAGTGAGAAATTGTTCTAAAGGAAGGTTGTACCTATTATTCTTTAGCCCAGGGACCAGACTGATATGTGTGTGGTTTGTTGGAAAACACCTACAAGTAAACTAATCACTAAAACATGTGACAGAGGTTTTAAGCTGGGCGTGATGATGCATGCCTGTAATCCCAGTACTTGGGAGCCAGAGACAAAAGGATCACAGGTTTGAGAGCAGCCTCAGCAATTTAGCAAGACTCTCAGAAACCTAGCAAGACCCTGTTTCAAAACAAAAAACAAAAAGGGCTGTGGGGTGTAGCTCGAGGTAGAATGCCCTGGATTCAATCCCTAGTATCACAAAAATACAAAACAATAAATGTTTTGATAGGTTAATTATGAAGCATTGGGAGAGCTTGTAGAACAGTAATTAAGCCAGGCTTAGAAGCAGGAAGAGAGACCAGGAAAGACTTTACAGAGTAAGTGACACCTAAGTTCAATTCTAAAGGATGCATAGGACATGCCTAAATTTGTGTTGTCTTCATCGGTGTTTAAAAATTACTGCTTTCTTAGTATGATTCTAGTGCCATGCTAGCACAATTCAATCCACAAAATAATTCTTTTTATATTTTTTGATCTGTACTAATGAAAGCATACAGAGGGTGACAACATGCTGCAGGGGGTGGAGTTAGTGACCAGTCGATTCCAGTTCAATCTCACTCCGAGATGGATGTTATTATACTGGTCTCCCACACTGTTAGAGCTAGGTCAAAATTGGAAGTGGACGTGAGGAAGAGCAGAGGCAAAGAAGAATATTCCACACAGAAGAATGGAGCGTGTTAAATGTTAGATGTAAGATAGCCTATCTTAAAGAAGTATTAGGGTGGGAGATGGAAGGAGCAAGAAATGAGGCACATGTGGTATAGAGATGCCAGTTTATAGAGTGCTAGGAAAGGGGTATTACCTAGGGCTAGCCTGTGAGCAATGGGTCCACTAAAGGACAGGGAGCAGGCAAGGGATGAGCTCAGGGCTGTTGTTCTGGTGGTAGTTTGGAGACTGAATTGTGTAAGGAGTGGGATAAGTTGGTAATAGAGATATCATAGGAAACCCATTACTAGGAATATGTGTGAGGTCCTACCTCCCAGTAGATTAATCCACTGATGAAGTCAGACCCATCATCATCAAGTTATTGCCTAAAAGCCCCTCCTCTGTCCATGAGACTTTGGAGGACATTCCAGATGCAAAACCATAACCCTTTGAGATAACTGAGTGAAATTTAAGCTACATTTTTAGAAGTGATTAATTCTTAAGCAGTGACATATTTGTGTAGTGCAGTGTAATTCTTTGATGTGCACATACATTGTGTATATTATTTTTCTTTAGTGGCCATTTATACCTACTTTTACATTTGAAAATTTCATACACAAAAGTGTTTTGGGCTAGAGCAGTCTATACCATGACTGTCAGTAGCCAAAACATTTAGGAGAAAAACTGTGTCTTCAGTGGGCATTTATTTCATGACCTCGATATAAATTCTGTATTTCTGGGAGTCTACCAAAGAAAACTCAGCAACGATATTAGAATTCTGTAGTTTTGTTTCAATAGTTAACTTAAGAAATGTAGGATAAACATCTCTGGACTCATCCAAGTGACCTTGTCATATCCAAGTTTAGTATTGAATTTGTCTCAAGCTAATGAAGAAAGAAGTGGGGGGGAGTGCCACCATCAATATTGTCTACTCATGTAAAGGTCAATTGGTGATATGCCAACAGGCAATGGGAAAATTCCACGGTTATTAAACAGTGAAGAGTGTGGGTGAATCAAATTTCCTCATGGTACATGGTACTGTAGGTGGTATTAATGTTGTAAGTAAATGATCGCATGCCACCGGCCACCGTAGTTGGAAGCATATTCACAAACCTAGCGTTGCTTCAACTTTAGTCAAATGCATCCATCCAATTAAATTATATTATCAAATAAGACTATTTCTGTAGTAGTTTTCATAATAGTTCATTTGTATTTTTCAGAATTATTTTCTCTTTATGGTTATATTCCATTATCCTTTAAAAATGTATTGACATATAATATCTGTACATATTTGTGTAGTATAGTATGATAGTTATACATATGTATATATACATATGCAATATATATGTCATTTTTCTTTAGTGGCTATTTATTCCTACTTTTACATTTATAATAATTTAATAAGCAGTATAATAAAAGCAATGTAAGTCACACTAGTGGTTCTCAAATTTTACTATTTAAATTACAGATGTTCCATTTCTTACTAAAACTTATGTGTTATTGCTTGATATAACTAAGCTATTCACATAGTATTAGATTTTTAGAGATATTCATTTAAGTATTCTTTTCTTATCCAAAACCCTATAAGAGAAAAACCTTAAATTTCCCCCAAGGTAACCCCAAATGAATAATTATCAGTGTTTGATAACTTTTAGATCATTTTCAGGTGGCTTTTTTGGTACTTACATCTATGGGCAATAGATATTTAAAAATTAATTCCTAGAAGTAGAATATCACAGGAAAACTTTAATCAAATGGTCATTGGTGAAGCGGTACATGGAGTAACTAACCGCAGGCTGCTTCATAGCCATACAAACTTGGTGTATTTGATAATATTTCTGGCTACATGCTCTGCTCAAACAGCAATTATCAGAGAAATGCTGACCTGTGGGCTCATGGGGTGGTAGACTCACAGACCCATTTTCTTTCTCATGTCAACCTTCCTGGCCCCATAGACCGGAGCTGGGAGAATATAATCTGGGTAAATATCTTGTACCACATGACAGGACACTTAGATCAACTGGTTGACAAATTCCCTATGGCCATATTTCAAAAATGAATATATATCCGTGTAATACATGAATATATTTCACAGTCATGAATTATATAATTTAATAGCAAAAACGCTAGTTTAGAAGAGAGTTGAATAATGAGCTTTGCAGATAGGTGGCTGTGTGACTTCATGCAAGTCTCTTGGCATCACTGGGCTTCAATCCTTACATGTAAAGTATAAACTAGATAAGATGATCTCAGGTTTGCTTGTTTTCCAAACAAACAAACAAACAAATTGGGGATTGAACCCAGAGGCATTCTACCTCCAAACTACACCACAATCCTGTTTTATTTTTTATTTTGAAACAGGGTCTCACTAAGTTGCTGAAGCTAGCTTTGAATCTGCAGTCCTCTTATGACAGCCTCCCAAATACTAGGATTGCAGGCGTGTACTGCCATGTCTGAACATTTTTTGCCAATTCTAATATCTGGTCACAGTACTTTGAGCTCTGGCAATCTGCAAGCTAATATTCTGGTATGTTATTTAATTGTGAGTGGTGATGCTGTAGGAATCATTCCTTTGTCTGTTACTAAATTCAATAAAATATAAGTAAGTTATGACTGGGGTAGGTAAGAGTTCATTCATAACCCCTATTTATAATTAAATTAGTTTAATGTCTTACTGAATTCAAAACATAGCTTAAGCCAACAGTCGGGATTTCAGTGTTCTGAGATGTCAAAACCAACCCCAGGAAATCAGATTTGTTCGTTTTTGTAATCACTTTTTGAGTGTTAAATGATTCCATTAAATGAAGTGCCACAAATTAAGTATTGAAATGAACTGACCTGAACAACACATTGAACTTGCCTGCGGCATCAAACAGGTTTCTACTTTATTTTATTCCCTTTTATTTGGTAGAACGATGTGACAGAAGAATCTTTACTGATTTTTGAATGCTAAATTAATTAGCTGTGGCTGGAATGGCACTTCAATCACTTTCATTGAGCAGCCTCTGCCCTCCAAGTTCACCTGCTCAGGTCTTTACTCAGAACGGAAGCAAGCTGGGAATATGTAGTTCCGAAAACTGCAGAATTCAGGATGGACTGTTAAGAGTATAAATACGGGGCCAGGCTTGGTGGCGCACGCTTGTAATCCCAGTACTTTGGGAGGCAGAGACCGGAGGATCGGGGTTCGCGGCCAGCCTCAGCTCTCTCTGTCTCTCTCTCTCTCTCTCTCTCTCTGTGTTCCTCTCTCCCTGTCTCTCTCTCTCTCTCTCTCTCTCTCTCTCTCTCTCTCTCTCTACTTAGTGAAGCCCTCTGC
>PVJS01015115.1:0-39359 GCA_004027185.1 Glis glis
AGCAGGATCTCACTATGTTGCTGAATGTCCAGGTAAGTTGCTGAGGCTGTCTGTCCACAAAACTGTTATCCTTCTGTCTCAAAATTTTTTTTTGGTTGCAGTACTGGGGATTGAACCCAGGGGCATTCTACCTCCGGGCTACACCCCCAGTCCTATTTTTTATTCTTTATTTTGAAACAGGGTCTCACTAAGTTGCAGAGGGCCTCACTAAGTAACTGAGACTGGCCACGAACCTGCGATCCTTTGGTCTCAATCTCCCAAGTACTGGGATTACAAGCTTGCGCCACCATGCCCAACTTTCGGGTATTTTTAATTTGAAGAATTTATTTGAACATTCAAGTGGAGATATTGAAACATTCACAACCACCTATGAAGTAGATATAACTATTACACACTTTGCAGATGAAGAGCCAGGAATTAAGAGGTTAAGTACCGTGTCCGTGATCATCCATTTACTAAGTGTAGCAGCTTGGATTTTGATGATACAAATGGATTTTTTCCCCTTTAAAAATCTCATCAGGCCCTCTCTGGGGATGGCATCTCTTGATCTCCATTTTTGTGGATTTCCTGACACCAGCTCTTGAAGCCAGAAATGCTCTGCATTGAAATGGTACCTGAAAGTTAAAGTGTTATCTCATTAATTTGTGTGAGACCGAAGAACAGCCATGACAGGCTGTGCTTCTGAAGAAACTAGACTAGGCCCAAGTTTCTGTTTCTCAGAAACCAAACCAATAGTTCCAAGAGATGTTCTAACGGAAGCCACCGCCCAGTGGGGCCTATCAGACAATGGTGAAAAGTCCCTAACTTCCTCAGGTGTGACAAGCCAATCAGTGAACTCCAAATACCCCTAACTGTTGCCAACTGTATATGTAACCAAAATGTATAAAAGCCTGAGTAATCTAGAGCTCGGGGTCTGAGGTCAATACTCCACTGTGCTGGATGAGACTTGGACCCTAGCTCGAGCTAGTTAATAAAGTTCCTTTGCTTTTACATTATCGATTGGTGGAATTGGTCTCTCACTTCTTCGAACACTCGAACCCACAACCTAACACTTGTTCCTGGATTGGCTGTCCTAAAGCCAACCACAAGGTAGAATATAAACTTATTGAGACCTTGTTTCAAAATAAAGAACAAATAATAGGGCCGGGGGTGTAGCTTGGAGGTAGAATGTCCTTGGGTTCAATCCCCAGTACCACAAAAAAAAAAAAAAAGAAAAGATGAGAAGTCCTCAGTTGCCTGCAGCTTAGAAAATAATCACTCACTGAGCGTCTACATGAGATATATACATTAGTACCACTTCCTGAACATACACATTAGAAAGATCACTGACTGTGGAGTCTCAAAGACAGATCTGCATTGAAAACACAGCGTCCTTCATTCAGTAGACATAGTGTGTGGAAATTAGAACTTCACTTTTCTAAGACTGTGTTGAGCGAGAGAGAGAGAGTGCACGTAAGTTTTACCTGTGTGATACAGCCAAGCATCTGGATGGTTTTAGCACTTTGAGGGTTAATCCCTGTTGGATGGAGGTTCAGAGTTTCATTGTGGGATGATGAAAAGCTCTGAATATGTATGGTGGCAATGGTCACGCACCAAGGTGAAGGTACTTAATGCCGCTGAACAGGACACTTAAAAGTGGTGAAAATAGTAAATTTTATGCAATAATTATTTTTCCACAATTAAAAAAAAGACAGAGCAATGAACAAAGAAAGAAGACTTCAAGTAACTTTCCCTGGGGGTGGGAGGGTCAGGGTTGAAGATAGGGAGGGAGAGTGAGGCCCACAGTCAGGAATGAGGAGGTTAATCTTACACCCAATGAACTAGAGAAGAGATCCCTTCTCCACCACGTGGCCTGCCCCATAGTCTTGCATCCAGCAGTGCTTCTACACGTGCAGATGAGGGGGAAGGAGAGGAAGACTCTCAGTCCATGCTGAACAGACACCCTCTGCCACAGAACACTGGCCACAGCACTTGGGTGACAGCTTTCATACTTTCTCTCTCTCTCCTCTCTCTTTCTCTCTGTCTCTCTGTCTCTCTCTCTCTGGCTGTCTCTCTCTCTCTCTGTCTCTGTCTCTCTCTCTCTCTCTCTCTCTCTCTCTCTCTCACACACACACACACACACACACACACACACAGCCACTTTCCATGAAATGTATCTGAAGGGTCAATGTGTTAATTCCCTATTGCTGCCATAATGAATTACCATGAATTCAGTGATTCAGAATAGCACGATGTGTTATCTCACAGTTCTGTGTGTCAGAAGTCTGGGCAAGCCCGGCTATTTCTCTGGTCCCAGTTTTCTTTTTTCTTTTTTTTTTTTTTTTGCGGTACCAGGGATTGAACCCAGGTGCGTTCTACCTCTGAGCTACACCCTCGGCTGTATTTTTTATACTTTATTTTGAAACCGGGTCTCGTGAAGTTGTGGAGGGCCTCACTAAGTAGCTGAGGCTGGCCGCGAACCCGGATCCTCCGGTCTCTGCCTCCCAAGTACTGGGATTACAAGCGTGCGCCACCACACCCGGCTCTCGTCCCAGTTTTCTAAGGTTAAAACCAAGCTGTCTGGAGAGGAATCCATTTCCAAGCTCCCTCAGGTGGCTGGCCAAGCTTCTGTGGCTTCTCAGTCACTCTTTGCACACTGTCTGGCAGCTAGCTGGGGCTGGTCTTTTGCTCCTAGAGCCTGGTTACATTCCTTCTGGTACTTTCCCTCCAGCAACAATGGGTGTAGTCCCTGTTAGGTTTCTAAACTCTCCTTCTGGCTCTCTGTCCTTCCACCTCTTTCACAAGTTTATTTGATTAGACCATCCCACTTAGATAACTCTATTTTAAGAACAGATGATTAGTAACCTTAATGATATCTGCAAAGGCCCTTCCCAGCAGTAGTAGATAAGGACTTGACTGGATGGAGACTCAGGAATGGAGGACAGCTTTAGAACAAGTTTATGCCCTATACTTCTCACCAAAGACTTTCCTGATCCCCACATTTGAAATTTCAACAGACCTGCAAGCCAGCGCCCCTTTCCCTTGGGTACTCTCTACTTCTTTAAACAGTTTATATAACCTTTCAGTGCAGTATGCTAGTTTTGCTATGATTGTGTTTATCATCTGTCTCCCCATTAGAATGTGTGTTCCTGGAAGGAAAGAATTTTGACTGCCTTGTGTTTGCTGTTCAGGACAGTTCCTGGCACACAGGAGGCGCTCAATGAATAGCTTCTGAAGGAAGAAATGAACAATCCTCACTGCAGTCTTTCCTAGGGCATGGCTCTGTTTTTAATCCCTATTTAACAGATGTGGAGAAACTGAGTCTTAGTAGAAGTAACAAGATGCCTGGAGCTGCCCAGTAGCAGGAAGCAGAATGTAGTGATGCAATATTAGGTTACCGAGTTAGAGAATCTAGAAAGCCTACCTCCAGGTATGTTAGCAACAGTAGAGTCTAGCAGCTCAGCACATGGGCTCTGGAGTCAGTGTTGCTGGGATCTGTGTCCTGCCCTGCTATTTGACCTTGGGTAAAATACTTCACCTCTCTGAATCACCATTCCCCCTCCTTCAGAGGGATATGATAACAGTACAACTACCCCTGAGTGTGTCTGTGAATGCTAAATGAATTAATGCAAGGAAGATACTTAGAAGAGTGTAGCACCTGCATACTATGTATTATTACATTAATTATTATTATTATTATTATTATTATTATTTTGTGTGTGGAACTGGATATTGAACCTAGGGGCATTCTACCTCCGAGCTACCCCAGCCCTACTTTTTATTCTTTATTTTGAAACAGGGTCTCACTAAGTTGCAGAGGGCCTAAGTAGCTAAGGCTGCCCATGAACCTGCAATCCTCCTGTCTCAGCCTCCCATGTACTGGGATTACAAGCGTGCGCCACCACACCTGACTTATATTTTATTATTTTTTAACTTAGTATGCACAGGCACTAACTTCCACCATCCACCTCTACTACAGGCTAGGTGTATGGCACATCCAAATGTGTCCAAACTTTAACAACATATTTGTTCACACATATTTTTAGCTACTGTGTGTGTGTGTGTGTGTGTGTGTGTGTGTATGTGTGTGTTTGTGTAAAATTACCTATTATATAAATGGCTTTGGTGTAATAAGCAGAATATACCAGGGCATGGTTCAGGAAAAATTGTTTTGTGCAACCTGGAAAACCGAAGAGTCATTAAGGAACCCTCTGGAGAGAGAATCTGATGAAGGCGTAACCAATACGCTCGCAGGTTTGGGTTTTGAAATAATCAGCCACTAATGGCTTAGAGCAGAACATTGATTTATCCACAGCTAGGTGGGCTGTGTTCCCCCGCCACATTGCCAGCTGCCGCCTTTGATGTTAAGCCGCTTCACTTGCAACCAGTATCTGTCAATCTGGCTTTCAAGGAGGAAGCTTCGAAACAGTGAGGAGGCTTTGTCATCACCGAGGATGGGAGCTGGGAGATTTTCTTGGGCTTTGTTTGGTAGGAGCCATTTCGGTTTTTCGGAGCTAGAATCTAGCCTGCTATGATGTGCTGGGCAGTGAAATTGCTTGGCAGACCAGCGAGAGTTTTAAATTCTTTTAAAAAGAAAGCTCTCCGAGTTAGCCCTTTCTCAGGTGCCTCCGGCAGAACTCTCCTTTGATATCTGCCAATCTGTCTCCAGTCTGAAAGTACTGGTCCCTCTACAATGAGCGAGAACGGCTTTATTCAGTGCAAGTAGAGCATGCTGGAACAAAACCCTGAGGAAACTTTTTTTTTAAATGCCTAAGAGGCAAAACAAAACCGAAATATTACTATTGAACATTCCCTAAATATTTTCCCCCCAATACTAAGCTTGGTACAAATATCAGCTATTGGAGGTGATTTTTAGTTTAAGTTAAATGAAAAAATTCTCCCATTCATTCATTCAGCCATTCATTTCTTCATTCAACATTATTTGTTGTGGACCCACTATGTGCTAGGTGTTTTGCTAAGCAGCAGAGAAATGAGGTAAATATACAACTATTGGCCAAGATAAAAGTACTTGCTTTACTGTTTTTTTTTTTTTTAATGGAAGCTGAGATTTCGAAGCAGTTGTCCCCAGAGGGGCCACAAGCCTCTACTCCACAAACCCTCATCGACCCCCATTTTGTTTGGAATCACGCCAGGCATTGGGGTTGATAAATGTCATCCCCAAACACTAATGAGGGGTTTATATCAAAATAGACATCATAGCCGGGCGTGGTGATGCACGCTTGTAATCCCAGTACTTGGGAGGCTGAGACCAGAGGATTGGGGTTTGCAGCCAGCCTCAGCTACTTAGTGAGGCCCTCTGCAACTTAGTGAGACCCTGTTTAAAAATAAAGAATAAAAAATAGGGTTGGGGGTATAGCTCAGAGGTAGAATGCCCCTGGATTCAATCCCCAGTACTGCAAAAAAAAAAAAAAAGTAGACATTGAGTGCTTATTCAAAGCCCCCTTCTGGTGGGTTCATCTTAACTCTAAGGAGTCCCCTCCCTCAGCTGCCCAGCCCTAATTCCCAGGATGGTGACCAAGATGGGATGTCACCTGGTGATTATGTTACATGTTCCTGGCAAGAGGAATTTTGCAGGTGTAGTTAAAGTTACTTACTAATTAGTTTACTGTGAGTTAATTAAAGTGACTGTGCGGTGGACCCAAATCGAATCACTTTCAAAGCAGAAATTGTTGCTCTAGCTGGGAGTAGAGAGGAAGTCAGAAGAGGAGGCTTCCGTGTCAAGGAGGTTTTTGGGGCTGAGATGGAGGGAGCAAGGGCCAAGGACCGAAGAATAGCCTGCACATGCTGAGAGAGGGACATGGCTGTCAGCACGAAAGCAGAGACTCGTAGCTGTAGCCCAGTATGGTGGCACATGCTTGTAATCTCAGTACTCAGGAGTGTGAGACAGGAGGATCGCAGGTTCAAGGTCAGCCTCAGCAACTTAGTGAGGCCCTCACCTCAGCAACTTAGTGAGACCCTGTTTCAAAATAAAAAATAAAAAGGGCTGGGGGTGTTGCTCAGAGGTAGAACACCCCTGGGTTCAATCCCCAGCACCAAACACACACACACAAAGAAAACAGGGACCTCAGTCCTACAAGCCAAGGGATTGAATTCTGCCAACTACCTAAGTGAGCTTCAAAGCCAATTCTTCCCCAGAATCACCAGAGAAGAATCACTAAAAAGAAAGTAATCCCAGTACTTGGGAGGCTGAGACCAGAGGATCAGGGTTCGCGGCCAGCCTTAGCTACTTAGTGAGGCCCTCAGCTACTTAGTGAGACCCTGTTTCCAAATAAAGAATAAAAAATAGGGCTGGGGTGTAGCTCAGAGGTAGAATGCCCCTGGGTTCAATCCCTAGTACCACAAAAAAAAAAAAAAGGAAAGTCCCCAGCCCCCTTGACTTCATCCTGTGACTCCCTAAGCAAAGAACCCAGTTGAGCCCTCCTGGCCTTCTGACCTACAGAACTATGAGCAGATAGATGGGTGTTGGTTTTAAGCTACTGAATTTGTGGTCATTTGTTACTTAGCAATAACCAAACAAATATATTATCGTTAGTTATTCTGAATTTTTATAGATAACTTGTAGTTAAGATGTCTTAAAACTTAAGTGGATGCTGACCATGATTAAAGACCATGTGGTTCTTTACAATTGATAATAAAATCAACTCCTCATATTTGTACAACCTCATTACAAAGTGCTTTTGCATAAAATTTTCTTATTTGATTTTTGGGGGGCTTGTGAGGAACCTGGTTTTTTGTTTGTTTGTTTGTTTGTTTGGTACCTGGGATTGAACCCAGGGGCATTCTACATCCCCAGTCAAGAAGATGTGATGTCATTCCTGGCAAGAGGAATTTTGCAGGTGTAGTTAAAGTTACTTATTAATTAGTTTACTTTGGGTTAATTAAAAGTGACTATGCAGTGGACCCAAATATAATCACTTTCAAAGCAGAAAGTTGTTGCTTTAGCTGGGAGTAGAAGAGGAAGTCAAAAAAAGAATTTTATTTTTTTTTTTGCGGTACTGGGGATTGAACCCAGGGGCGTTCTACCTCTGCACTATGCCCCGGCCCTATTTTTTAATACTTTATTTTGAAACCAGGTCTCACGAAGTTGCAGAGGGCCTCACTAGGTAGAGAGAGAGAGAGAGAGAGAGAGAGAGAGAGAGAGAGAGAGACAGGGAGAGAGATAGAGAGAGAGAGAGAGAGCTGAGGCTGGCCGTGAACCCGGATCCTCCGGTCTCCACCTCCCAAAGTACTGGGATTACAATTGTGCGTCACCACGCCTGGCCTAAAAAAAGAATTTTGAAACAAAGTCTAAGTTGCTGAGGCTGGCCTCAAACCTGCAATCTTTCTGTCTCAACTTCCCAAGTACAGCCATGTGTCACCGTACCCAGCTTGTGAGGAATCTTGCTTTCCAGTTAAAATGAAGAAATTAAGGATAGGCCATGCCATGCCTTGTTGACTACCATCCTGATACATGGTTGGGGAGGATTTGAATTCAGCCCTTACTCAGGCACACTCCGCATGATTGGCAGGTTGCCCCACATGGGCTATCTTTCTGCCTTTCTCTTCATTACTTCTACCATCACTGCTGTGGGTATTGAAGCCATTCTCCCCCTCCTGCTGGTTTACTAAATGCCAAATAAACTCAGTTAAAACACAATTTTAAAAAACTCAAAATGTTTATTGAGCACCTGTTATACACCAGAGCACTTGCCATCCAACAGGGCAAACAAAATGACTTGCATCCCTTCGTTACACCGTGGTATTGTGTCCTGGATGTAGAGTTATCGAGAGGACATGGAATATATACGAAATAGACTCAGGTTTGTTTGTGTGTAGCTGGCTCACAAAATGAGACAATCCAGCAGTCTTTATCTCTCTGTAATTTTGGGGGGGTATCATTTTGTCCTTTTATACAAAAAAAGACAAAGTAAAAAAGTTTTGAAAGTTTCGTGGAAAAGTTGTTTGGGAAATTATTTATATTTTCAGATTATTCTAGAAAAATGGTTAGTGCAATTTAACCTGTGCTGCACAGCTTGGAATCTAGGAGAGCATTGCGTAAAATTCCTGATATGGAGTCTTACCAGTTGCCTATACCAATACTGGCATAAGATAGAATTCCCGGTGCGGAATCCTACCACTTTCCTACACTAGTGCCTACACTGAGATTCCTACCATCCCACTAAGCCCTTTAAGAATGGTGGGAGCCTGAGCAGGACTTGGGAAAGTCAACAAAACCTGCACTCCCCCTCCCACACAAGGCCACCTTTTGTTCCTTCGAATCCACCCAGTCACCCAAGGACCCTTTGTAATGAGACCAAAAACCCAGCCTCTCTCAACATGAAGTAGAGAATGACTACCCGAAGCCCTGGTTCCTTGCTGTCTCTTTCTCATTTACTTATTTTTTCTTAAGATTCTTGAAAGGTAGAAGGAAATACAGTGCCAGACTAAATTATGTTTGAAATTGGGTCTGAGCAACTCTGCAGCCACACCCACTATCAACCAATCAAGCCATTTTGGTCCGTGGGGCCCAAATAACTTTCCATGCCTGCTGCAATCTGCCCCTGAAATAGAATAGAAACTCATAGAGGTGGCTGTCCCTTCCCTTCCCTTCCCCAAGAACATCCCCCGCCTAGCTGATGCTCTAGCAATGTCGAGTGGCAGTTATGGGAGGGCTTGGAAGGGACATTTTGTGACTGGTATTGGCTCTGGAAGGCCTGCTTAGGAGGGATTTATAGGCTGCAATCTGTTGGGATTTGTCTTGAAGCCAGTTTTTCATGACGGGCCCACTGTTTCCATTTAGAGTATAGCAGTATCTGTGGTAGGTGAGTGGTAACTGACCCCACATCCCCTGTTCAGCCATCACTGGTGTGTGTGTGTGTGTGGGGGAGGAGTAAGTACTGGCGATTCAACCCAGGGGTGCCCTACCATTGAGCTACATCCCCAGCTATTGTTTTAAATTTTGAGACAAGGTTTTGCTAAGTTGCTCAGGCTGGCCTTGAACTTGCGCTCCTCCTACCTTGGCCTCCTGAGTTGCTGGGATGACAGGCAGGCATGCAGACCCCAGGCATCACTTTGCACATCACTGTTGGAACCCGCTGTCTCCTTACCTGTAGGTTTGGGTGCACTGTTAAGTTGTGCAGCTCCCTCTGCTGCTTTTTTGGAGCCAGATGGAAAGGACATAGAGCCAGTAACTAGTTTTATTCGATTGTTGGGCAAGGCATAGCCAGCCGGGGACTCCTTGCTACAGAAGGAGCCAATGACAGAAAGAAGGAGCGAGAACTGAAGGATTCTCAGCGTTGAGTCTGCATGTGATGGAGGAAATCAAAAGCCCACATCCAAAAAGCAAAACAAAAAGTGTATTATGTCTATTTCTCTTGTATCAAGAACAGATTTTTAAAAAATCAAAGTCCCATCTGTTCGGTGTCAACATTAGAGGTTGTACATTGTGTTTTATCAAAGGCAGGTTTGCCATGGCGGCGGGGGTTATATTTTTGGAACGTGCTTGGAAACCTAGCGCAACTGAAACAGAGCGTGGCCCTCGAGGCCCTCTCCTGCTGCCCGTGTTGGTTTTCCTCCAAGAAGTTGATGTTTTTAATTGATTTATTGGAGCAGAGGACTTTGGAAAAAGGCCAGCAGGTCAAGGCTGCTGCTTGGGGCTCTGGAACCCACACAGTTAAGGGCCCAAGGTGTTCCGCACAACAGGGTGGTTTTTCTTGAATGAATTTGTGCTGAGTACAGGGCAGGGGCCACACTAGCTCTGCCAGCTCAAGAGCTCACATTCCAGGGCTGCTGGATATATCTGTGTGTGAGTTATGCTGGGGCAGAACCCAGCTGACAAGCACAGGTGGGCTTGCTCCTAATTGCTTGGCTTCCAGAGCAGAAGAGAGAAAGGTGGATACAGCCATCTACCACTCTACTCTTGCTGCTTCTCTGTTCTGCTTTGAGCGGTACGTCCAACTCCATTCCATGTCACTCCTGTTATTCTGAGGCTGAAACATGTCACTGTGTTACGATTCAAAGGAAAAGGATCCTGTCCCGTCCATACCTTCAACAGTGATAATGCTGCTATTAGGACTGTTGCTATGAGGATCAAAATAATGCCAGCCTCTTCTTAAACTAGAGGCAGTGACAGAAGTCCTGAAGGACATCTCTGTGTGGAGAAGAGTCATCGAAGGACTCCTCCAGTTGCAAGGGTTTAGAATGAGCAGGTGTCTATTAGGAGTAACCGTGATGGTGCCAATCACTGAGATGCCTGACATGCAAAGCTCATTTCTCAAGAAGAGGAAGACCAGGTTCCATTAAGAGCTCAAGGTCAAGAAGAAGCCTGAAAGACATGAAGCTCAGAAGTTGGGTCAGGAATGACCAGGTCGGTCAAGCTGAAGTTTAATTAAAGAAGATCAAAAAGATTCCCCAAAGAGTAGCTTAGGTAGGCAGGCCAGCTTTACAGACACACTGTCTGTGGGGATGGGGGAGAGTTGGTTTGGGCTAAGGAGTGGCTAAAGCTAGACCCAGGCATGCTAATTATGCCTTGGAGCCAAGTTGGCTAAGCTTGTCCAACACGGGGACCCATTCTACCCTTATCAATTACCCAGATCAACAGGGAATTCTCAGCCAGCGGTGGGCAGGCATCAACTGCCAAGCGACTCAGAGCCAGCCAGACAGTGGCACCATGTGACAGTGAGAAGAAATGTAAGTTGATAGATTAGGCATTCGTTCTCTCTCTTCTAGATATTGAAAAACAGAACCGACATCCCTTTAGAAGAAAAAGATGCGATGATACACTCCTGTGGCAGTTTCGGGAAGTCTCCAGGCTTCGTCTGTTAATAGGAGAGGGGGGCGTTCTTGAAATTATTCAGAAAAATGAAGAACTATAACCATATTTGGAAGTCGCACTGAAGCAGGCATATTTTATAGTGTCACCTCACATACTCTGAGCTGGAGAGTGAAATTTATAGCCGATTTTAAGAGATATTTTAGGACTCAAACTCCTTCTCTTGTCTTTTCTAATTGCAATCTCATCTGCCCGATTCCCCCAAATATTTTCTTACGGAAAGTGTATTCTGAGATCTTTCTGATCCCAAAGTGAAGAGGTGTGGAGATCTGGACCAGGTTTTCCTTCCAAAGACATTTTTGTGGGGATTAGCTCAGAAGCTCTAGTTGTCATATGAAGAATGTGCTGGCCATTGCTGCATTCCTGGAATTCCCAAGGGACTTAAGCTGCAGAACCCTCTACCAGCAGGCAAGGTGGTTCTCCTATCAGAGCCGACACCAGCCTCTTGAGAAGAAAATCACTTCTGGGGATTAAAGGGACCCCAATTAAATTTGCATTAGTGAAAGCGATTTAACTTGAGGTCATATTAAATCAGGCCACTGCTGGTAAATGAGTGTAATGGAATTCTCCTTGGTGCCTCTTCATGGCAGTGCAGGGATGGGGAGAGGGAGCGGAGGAAGGGCAGAGCCCTGGATTGCTGACTAGTCCCCACCACAGTTTAAGATCAATGAACTTTTGATGTGTTCCCATTGAAATGAACGCTGCAGCTGGCTTGATGTGGGCTGCAAAACGTTTTCTGTAGACTGTAATTATTGGTTCTTCAGGAAAAGAACAATGTCTTTTTATTATGATGATTTCCAACCCCTAGTACTTAGTATTAAGTGTTTATTGAGTGGAGGAAAGAATGAATGCCTATTGATTAGGCCGGCAGGAGGCCCGGGTTTCCACCCCAGCTCCCCCACACTGACTTTAGTCACTCAAATGTCCTTGGTCTGAGAGTGCTTCTTGTATTTTTTGTCTCCCTGAATTGTGATGTTCTAATTTACAGGTTAGTTTCCCCCAAACTAGCCTGTGAGGTTCTTAAGGAAAAGGGTTATATCTGTGTCTTGTCAACAACTTATTGTTTCACAGGAGGCCATATGTGTTATTGTTTATAGGTAAGAACATGGGCTCTGGAGCTAGAGGGCCTAGGAACATAGTCCTCTGTTTTCTGGCTGTGTGATCTCAGGCAAACTGCTGAACTTTTCTGTGTCTCAGGATAAGACTAGATAATGTTATCACCAACCTTACAGAGTAGTGTGAGAATTGAATGGCAAATAAGTTTAAAAGGCTTAGAAGTAGCCAGGCTCCTGGAGCAGGCCTTTAATCCCGGTCCTTGGGAGGCTGAGACAGGAGGATCACAGGTTTGAGGCCAACCTCAGTAACTTAGGCCCTCTGCAAATCAGTGAGACCCTGTTTCAAAATAAAAATAGGGCTAGGGATGTAGCTCAGATGGGTTCAATTCCCACTGCCACAACAACAACAAAAAATAAAATAAATAAATAAATAAATGAATAAATAAAATGCTCAGAATAGTGATACATGCTCATCACCTTAACAACCACTATTTTTTATTATCATTGTTGGTGATATAAATGCGTCAATAAAAGTATCAACACTATCTCACCGGACCTGTTTTCTTCTCTATAATATAGGGGCTGTAATATAATGATAATAGTAATAACCCGAAGGGCTGCTATAAGGATTCAAATGAGACAATGGCTAAGACTCAAAATGCCTTTTCGAACGCCATAAAGCATTTCACAGCTCATTTCTAATATTAACTGTAGCTCAGAAAGAAGGGATTTGCTCATGATTCCACAATGTGAATGAGGCAGAGCTGGGAAGGAATGTTCCTTTGCTTTTCTGAGTACCCAAAGTTCTGCTTAGGGTGGAAGCTGTCAAAACCTATGGGATTACTGGGACTTTTCCAGTATTTACATTAAGGTCTCAGCCATACCTCCCTGAATGTGCCCGACGTTGTCTAATCTTGGAAGATACAGTCACCCGCCTTCCAGCAAAGTACTGTGTTTTAATCAAAGCTGCCTGGCTTCCCTGTCTCCATGCTGACTGCCCACGACGCAGAGTCTGGCAGCTCTAGGAGCCAGCCCAGCCTCGGAGGTGCTAGGTATCACGAGTGGCCTCTTTAAGAGCCCGCTGGATGTTCTATGCCTAGATGTTATTAGGTGCTCCCGAGGACCCAGACAAGGAATAGAAAAGCAAAGGCTAGGGGTCGAACACAAGAGAGGAAAGCATCATATTTATCCTTGACAAATCTTGGTGCCTTTGATGTGCGCCCTTGATGACTTGGGATTCAATTCCCGTATCTCCAAAATAGAAGCAATTAGCTTTCCCCCAAGAGTCTGTTGAAGTCAGGTGTCCTCCGTTCTGAGTCGTTCTGCCATACATACTCTTGCACCGTGATCCAGGTCCAGTCTCAACCTTTCTTTCATCTGCTCTGTTCCCATTTGTACAAGGTTATTTCATCAAACAATTTGTGTGCTCCTATGATGTCAGTCACTATAACAGTTAATAGCAATGCTCATTTGCACGTGCGCGTGCACACACACACACACACACACACACACACACACAGAGCTCATCATGTATAGACCTCTGACTCAGCTCTCTGAATGCATTTTTTGGGGGGATGGATACTGAGGATTGAACCCAGGGGCATTCTAACTTCAAACTATACAACCAGCCCCTTTCATTTTTTTTTTTATCCTGAGACAAGGTCTTGCTAAGTTGCTAAGGGTCTCACTAAGTTGCTGAGGCTGGCCTCAAACCTGTGATCCTCCTGTCTCAGCCTCCCAAGTATTGGGATTACAGGCATACACCACCATCCCTTGCTTGCAGGCATTTTTAAAAATCTAACCTTTATAACAACTTTATGAGGAAGGTATTTTTCTCGTTATTTTCCAGATGGGAGAACTGAAGCTAAGAGAGTATAACCAAATTAGTCAATGACACATTATTGCTACTTGGTATTCTTGGTATAGCTCAGGTTTGAATCCACTTAATCTGACTCCACCTAACCATTGTGCTAATGGTCACCTAAAAATGATGAAGAACATCATATCCACCCTAGAATAACCTCGTGTGTGTGTGTGTGTGTGTGTGTGTGTGTGTGTGTGTGAGCGCGTGTGCATGTGTGCGCGTGTGTGTGTGTGTGTGTGGTATGGGGATTGAACCTGGGGGCATTCTACCTCTGAGTTTCACCCCCAGCCCTATTTTCAAATTTTGAAACAGGGTCTCACTGAGTTGCTGAGGGCCTTGCTAAGTTGCTGAGGCTGGCCTCGAACCCGAGATCCTATCTCAGCCTCCCAAGTACTGGGATTACAGGCATGGGCCATCAGGCTCAGCTATCTCACTTCCTTTTAATCACTGTTACTCAGTTAGTGGACATAGGGGACTGTTGATTCACAGGGTGCCTTGATTTTAACTTGAGGTGTAACACATGAGTTAGAAGGAGCCACAGCGAGTTGGTCAGTGGAGATTTCTGCCGCTGAATTCTGCAGCAGTCTGAAGGGTCTTGTCCTTTTCTTTGCTAACATTTTGAGCAACGGCGTGGATGAGAGCGTGAACTGGGCCGATTCACCGTGACATGATTGTGGAAGGGCCAGGAGATGGGCAGACTGATGGAATCACAAGGGGAAAAGATGCGACCTGCTGAGTACTCCATGTGCATTATCACCCTTGAAACTCCACAACCCTGAGTAGGACGATTATTACCTCCATTTTATGGATGAGGAGAACCAAGTTTAGGGAGGTGACTATTCAAAGATGACACATGCTGTGAATTTACTTTTTTCCCCAAAAAATATATTTTAAAAACTGATTTTGGAATAACTTCATATTTATAGAAAATTTGCAAATATAATTGCTGGTATAATCCTTATCCAGTTTGCCTTATTGTTAACATCTTATGTGATGACAGTAGATTTGTCAAATTAAGAAATCATTATCAAAGCTGGGCATTGTGGTGCACATCTTAGTACTTGGGAGGCTGAGACAGGAGGATCGCAGGTTTGAGGACAGCCTCAGCAATATAGGAAGACTCTCAGCAATCTAGTGAGACCCTGCTGCAAAATAAAAAAATAAAAAGGGCTGGGGGTATAAGCTGGGAGGCAGAATGCACCTGGGTTCAATCCACAGTACCAGGAAAAAGGAAAGAAAGCAAGGAAGGAAGGAAAGAAGGAAGGAAGGAAGGGAGGAAGGAAGGAGAATCAGGTACATTATTATTTATTAAACTCTAGCTTTTATATGGGTTTCAACAGTTTTACCACTAATGTCCTTATTTAGTTATCCAGGTATAATACACATACACACACACACACACACACACACACACACACGCCCCAGGCTGAGTTACTTAAAATAACACAAATGTGTTCTTTCATAGTTCTTGGGGCTCGAAGTCCAAAATCAAGTTTGCTAGAAGCTGCACTCCCGCTGAAGCCTCTAGGAAGGTCCTGCATTTCTTTTCGCTCCTGGTGGTCGCCGGCAATCTGGTTTTCCTTGATTGGCAGATGCGTCACCACCATCTCTATCTGTCTTCCCTCTGTGTTCTTCCTTGTGTCTACGTCTGTGTGTGCAATTTTTCTTCTTCTTACAAGTACACAAGTGTGAACTCATCTCACTCTAATCCAGCATGAACTCATCTCAACTTGAAGACATCTGCGAAGACCCTGTTTCCTAACAAGGTCACGCTCACAGGTTCTGGTCATCAATTGGGGTATGTGTGTGTGCGCCATGCAATCCAGTCCAGTCCTCTTACTCTTTCAGCAACAGATCCAGGGTGCCACATATGTCTCCTCATTCTTTTCTGGTCTATTACAGCTTCTTAGCCTTTCCTTGTTTTCCATGACTTTAACAGTCTTGAGGAGCACTGGGCAGGTGTCCTCTCGACTCTCTGGGTTTGTCTGATATTTTTCTCTCACCAGAGCTCACATTTTGCTCACTGAGCTGCAGAGATGAAGCGTGCCTGAGAAGTAGCTGTTGGCCTTCTCTTTTGACTTTCTCCTTGGTGTCTTGCACAGCCCTAGGCACACAGTGGGAAACTCAATAAACACTTGATAAATTGATCAATGCAGGGCTCGCTGCCTTCTTGCCTTCCTTCCAACTACCTTTCCCAAACACAGGACTGCTGTCAATCCTCCCTCTTATGTATGACAAACCTATTCATGTTGCTAGTGTTGATTTACATTTTTCAATACCCAACAATATGTCAATTGCAAACACAGAGTCGGACGTGGCCCTTGCCTGGTGGGCTTGACAATCCAAATGACAGGAAAGCAAAGCGCAGCTGCAGAGGTTGAGCTCCTATGAAGATTCCTCCACGTGTCAGGGCCCAGAGAACTGGCAGCGGGGAAAACTAGCCCTGGCTCTTCCTTTGTAGAAGGTGGATTATGTGAATTCAAATCTTTCATTGAATATTAATACTAACCAAACAAAGGAAGACCTCTTATTAAGCATACCTCAGCCTTCAATTCGACTTAATAGTGAAGGGAGAGTATATATAAATAAGTGGATTAAAATTCTGGAATTCTAGCCTAGTCATATATTTGCTTGCTTGCTTATTTGTTTATGTATTTGCTCATATATTAATATATTCACCCTGGGAGCGAGCAGGCTGGTGCACTGTGGGATAGCTGGAACGAAGGCATTGTGTGGAACATTTGGAATTTGGAATTAGCAGGATATTTTGTTTCTTTTCTTTTTTATTTATTTTATTATTATTATTATTATTATTATTATTTTGGTGGTACTGGGTGTTGAACCTCTGAGCTGCAACCCATCCCTATTTTATTTTTTTATTTTTTATTTTGAAACAGGGTCTCACTAAGTTGCAGAGGGCCTCACTAAGTTGCTGAGGTTGGCTGTGAACCTGCAATCCTCTTGTTTCAGCCTCCCAGGTACTGGGATTACTGTTGTGGACCACCACACCAGACTCTTTTGGGATTCTTAAGTTATTGGATATCCCCAAAGCTAAAGCTCAGTTTCCCCAGCCTTAATATTAAGAGGATACATCTCCTTTTAGTGCTATTTTTGCATGCTCGGTATTTACTTTCTCTTCCTTAGAAAGTCCCCTTGATCTCTCTCAGGGCACCGCCAACCCTGCTCTGGTTTGAACGTGTTGGAAACTCAGTCCCCAGTGCGACAATATTGAGAGTGGGACCTTTAAGAGGTGATGAGGTCAGGGGTTACTGTTGTTATCTCAGGAGCAAATTTCTTATCAGGATAATGGGCTTGTTATAGAAGTGAGTTTGGCCCTCTCTTGCTCTCTCTTGCCTGTATTATGTCTTCCACTATGCTATGATGCAGACAGAAGGCCCTTACCAGATGCCCCACCTGGACCTTGGGCTTTCCAGCCTCCAGAACTGTGAACCAGACAAAGAACTCTTGTTTATAAATGACCCAGTATTCTGTTGTAGCAGCAGAAAGCAGACTACAACATACCCCTCTGGAAGCAGCCTTTCTTCCCAGGTTTCTAAGCTCCCCCAGCTTAGGAGTGAACACATACCTCAAGATAGACTTGGACCTCCCTTGGGAATTTTAACCTCTGGGGCTGTGTCATAGTGGCAGAAGGGACTGGAGCCAATTTGTTCCGGAAAAGGCTTCCTAAGGAGGGTCTCCATTGGTTCCTGCTACCCTGACCCCTTGGAATGACTTTTGTTTATCTTTTTTTCCCAAATCAGGTTCTTTATCCTTTTATTGCATTTTTATGAGTCTCTCTTTAGTCTCCTCCCCTCCTTTTAAAAATCTACTTGTGGAAGTCAGAGCTGTTCTCTTGCCTGTGGTCAAAGACCCCAACAGACATTCTTTTAGCTTCCTCACAGCCCTGCTCCATTCCAGGAGATAGTTTCTCCCTTCTCTCAACTTTCAAATTAATTAATTTATTCATTCCTGACAGCTTGCCTAGCTTCCTCCCTTACATGCTGTTATCTGGGTTATCTTTTCCAGCCACTACAGAGACAGTATAGTGGTTGTAATGGGATGAATTGTAAGAACCCCTTTCTTATTCATATATTGAATCCTAAACCCCCAGTACCTCAGAATGTGCATAAGGTCTAGTACTATCATTGGGAAGGGTCGCAATCCAACATGACAGTTATCTTTGTAAGAAGAAGAGATCAGGACACACACACACACACACACACACACACACACACACACACAAAGGCATCTGAGGAAGACAGCCACTAGAGAGACAAAGAGAGGTTTTTGGCCTTAGCACAAACCAGCCCTGCTGACACCTGGGTCTCAGATCCTAGCCTCCAGAAATGCAAGAAATAAATTCTTGTTGTTTAAGTCATCAAAGCCACAGTGTCTGGTTATGGTGGCCCTAGCTGACTAAGACGGTGGCGGAGGACGCACCTGTGTCAGATGCACATGGAACCATGGGCAACCACTCGGGGCTAACACATCGTGGGAGTGGTGGGGGAAGGAGGAAGCCAGGAGAAGGTGTGTTTTGAGACTCAGCCAAGTCCAACAGGAAGTGAGAGGAAGGGGCTAGGCAGGCAGAGTGCCTTCCTCCAAATTGCCATTATCTCGAGCCACTCCTCATCTGGAGGGAGCAGAAAGGACACTGGGATTGATTATATCTATTTATTTATTTATTTATTTATTTATTTATTTATTTATTTTTGTGGTACTGGGGATTGAGCCCAGTGGTGTTCTGCCTCTAAGCTGCACCCCCAGCCCTATTTTGATTTTTTTTATTTTGAAACAGGGTCTTACTAAGGTTTTGCTAGTAGAATTTTCTTCTTATGGAAGGAGACATCAGGAGTGGAAAAATAGTTCCCCACCCACCAAGGTAATGGTTAAGAACAACAACAGCAACAACAAAAATAGTTAACAAGAAAGACATCCATCTGTGTGCTTTGGACAAGTCACTTGACCCCCCAGTGTCCTGTTCCCTAACCTCTAGGTGAAAACAGGACATGCATCTTAGAGCATTGTTGGGACCAGCCTATGGGAGAAAATGCGTTTAACTTGTAAAAAGGTCTCCACCAGTGTACAAATTCCTTGAAGGCAGGCACTCTGGTTCTAGTATTCACCTTTTTATTCCCACCTTGTAATTCAGGGCCAGACGTATGGCAGGCAGTCTGCTTACATTTGTTGGATGACTAAATGGTGGCTGTTATTATTAAGGGAGAGAGTAAGCAGATGGACCATTGCTCAGAGCTAGGGTTGCTGTCTGTTAATTTTATGTGCTAGCCCCAGGCTAGTGTGCATGGTGGCAGAATATCATCAAAGGTTCAGGATGAAGCATACACCAAAAATGATGATAAAGAAACAAATACATGGTTTTCCAAATCTAGATTTTCTGCTCTAATATTCACTTCCAGAGTGGGCAAAAAATTTGTAAACTAATTGCATTGAATTAGTTATAAAGAGTAGACTGTGTCTATGGGGCTGGGGTCCCCTACCTTCAACACACACACACACACACACACACACACACACACACACATACACACACAGACACACACACACACGAGCCCATCTACCATCTACCGCAGCATAACAAAGGTGATCATGGTAGGACACACCCTATCTGAATAATTCTGCTGAAATGTCTTCCTGTTTCCTATAAGGCAATATTCAACTTCCTCAGCCACACACACACAACACTTTCACATCAGGCTCCCAGCACACTTGTCCATGTCCTGTCCTCCCTGCTGCCTCCACCTCCAGATCAGAGAGCGATTCGCTCGGCCTCAGCATATCTGCGCACGCTTTGCCTTCTGCCTGGCTTTCCCTTTTGCAGCGTGCGTGCCTGGCAACTGCCTGTTTGCGTGCCCCACTCAGCGACAGCATCATCCCCTTCGGTGCAGAGAGGACTTATTCCCAGGGGTGCTATCCCTGCATCAACGCCCCTGGCACCGGTGTCAGAGTTCGTACATACCAGCCTCTCACACTGGACCCGAGCACCACCTGTCTTTGCACCTATAGTACTCATCAGCAAATCCGATGAAAGAATGAATGACTGTGTGAGAGCTTCCAGTAATTGAAGGTTTTCTTTGTGCCAGGGCCTATTGTTTAAAAAAAATACATATATATATATGTGTGTATATATATACTTATACATCATTTAGTCTCCTGATACAAGGAAATAAAGGCTAAGGGAGGCCGAGTCCCTTGCCCAATCCTTTCAGTGATTAAACGTCAGGGCAGGGACTTGAACTTCGGACTCAACAATGAGTTCAGTCCTGTATCAGACACTGAATGAGCATCTGTTGTGTTCAGGATGAATCACTGCAGTGTTTTCTGGGTCTATCACAAACTGCATTTAAAACAGCAGAGCCGGGGGAGGAGGGTTGAGAGAGCTTTCATTCAAAAAAGTCAATAACCCAAAGCAGCAGAGAGGCATGGAAGAGGAGACAGACTGATAAGGCCTCCTAGTGAGGAGGATTCCCTGCATTCATTTCCATAGATGGGAAAGAAATGGGCTTAACATTCCCAGAAGAAGGGCTCTGGGTAATAAAAGAGGAAGCCCTTTGACCCTGGAGGTCTACAACGTGTGAATGAGGTGGCTGTGTTTATCTCTGATGTTTATTGCCCACTTTCTTCATGCTCCAGGGCCCAAATTTTCTAAGTCCATGGGCGATTTTAATCTAAACACCCTTCCCACCTACAAACACATTCTAGATCAAAGCAAGCAACCCGCAGTAGTACAACTATCTCAAATCCACTCCCTCACCCTCCCCTTCACCTTCCCTGCTCCCATCCCCCTGGCTAACTGCTCACACCTTCCAAGCTCATGGATTTCCTCCTCCAGGAAGGTTTCCTGAACACGGGGCTCGAGGATGCCATCCTGTATTGACCTATACGATCATGTGTGTGCACGTGCACGTGTGCATGTGTGTGCATGTGTGTGCATGAGTGTGTGTGTGCGTGTGTGTGTGCGTGTGTGTGTGTGTGTTTCTTCACTCTCAGAGGTAAGTTAGCTTTGAAGCACAGGGTGCTTAAGCCTCAGGGCTCCTTTCCACCTGCCTCCCTTTGAGTATCAGGCATCATCAAGTGGCACAGATATTCTAAGTGAAGAAGAGAAGGCAGAGAGCAATCAGAAATAATTTATATGGATGTACTTTTTGGTAAATTGCCCAGTGATAGCTCAGAACGAGGAAACTTGCATCTCAAAAGCTCCCGAAATCTGTTGTGATTTATTTTTCTCATTCTAAAAAAAAATATTCACTCATTTATTTTTGTACCTTACGGTGTGATTTTATTTTGATATTATGTTTTTCAAGAAAGTCATACTAGACTGTAAAAAAAGCTTCAGTTCCCGTACACCCTAGATCAGCCCCCTTCCTCTGTACTGTAACTGACTGGCTCTTTGTCTCCTTCCCTCAGATGAGGAGTGATGGGTGCTTACTTTCCTGTGTATTTCCAGAACACAGTGACTGACACACGGTGCTCAGTTAGACTTGTGACCCCTATGCACGAGAATAAATTCCCATGTCTGAGAGGAGGAGAGTACCTGCTCCCTTGAAGGCCAACTGTAACGTTTTTTTGTTTGTTTGTTTTTTTTTTTACCAGAAAAATCCAGCTGCTCTTGTACCATGCTAGAGAGCAAAGCTCTATGTGGTATTCCCTGGGCAGTTTGGGCACAATGGAGTTGGATGACCAGGATGGCTGGTTCACTGGCAGAAATATTACAGCCCCTTCCATCTATTTAACAAGCTTCTCTTGCAATTTCCAATTCCCTGTGCCATGCTCCAGCAGCCAGATGGGCTGTGCACCTGATAGACGGACAGCTGTCACCTGGAAAGGGGCTGCGCAGCTCCCCTTGTAGCTCAGCCAGATGAAGCAATCGTGGTCACAACTATAGTGCACACATGCAGAGCAGCAGCCCTCTTCCCCTGTATGGTTCCTGAATCGGGCACAGTGAGCATATGATAACTCAATGTTTGACTCCTTACATTCACCCAGGCCTTCCTAGTAGTGGAGTTTAAGATAGGCACCCCAAAATATGCTTCTTTGGTATATTGATTACTTGAGCTCAAAAACTTAAAAATCAGCAAATGCAACGAGAGGCTCTCTCTGAGCTCCTCTCATCTGTCTTCAGACAGATCCTCCAAAAGGAACTGAACTGTCATTAAGCCTCTCCCTGGAACCTCATCAACCAGGGAAGATGAATTCATCCTACCACAGGAGAGGAGGCTAGAAGTTTACAACACACCAGACAAATTTTTCCACATACTATCATTCATACTTCTGTTAATAGTTTTTATCTGGAATGTTCCCCAAAGTCTCATGTGAACAGAGGTGAGGATTTTAAAGAATGATTGGATCAGGGGGGCTCTGACTCTGCTGACTGGCTGGACTACTACTGGGAGGTGGGACCTAGCTGGAAGAAGAAGGTCACTGGGGCGTCTTCTCCCTGGCCCTTTCCTCTCTTCTCTCACTGCCATGAGCTGAGCAACTCTCCTCCACCACTCCCTTCTACCATGATGTTCTGTCTGGCCTCAGGCCCAAGCGAATGGGGCCTGCTAGGGACTGAAACCACTGACCTCTGAAACTGTGAGCCAAAATTAATATTTCCCCTTCTAAGTTGTTCTTGTCAAGTATTTCTATCACAACAACAAATGCTGACCAGCACAATGACTAAGGGTTCATTCATTTCTCCTCCAAATCACTTACTCTCCCTAAGTTGCCTACACCAACTATCCTTGCTCCCCTATAAGGGATATAAGCTCCTAAATTTCATTGTTTTGGGGGTATTTAATTTTCTTTTCCATGATGCTCCCATGCACATAATAAGTTTATATACCTTTTCTCTTGCTGATTTTCCTACTATCAATTTATTTTGTAGACTCAGCTACTGAACCCTCAAGGGTAAGATAAAGCCTTTTCTCCCCTACACTATGGTTTATTATTAATAATGTGTGTATGTGTGTGTATTTGTGTGTGTGGTACTGGGGATTGAGCCCAGGGGAATTCTACTTTTGAGCTACACCCCCAACCCTATTTTATGTTTAGTTTGAAACATAGGTTGATGAGAGTCTCACTATTTGTTGAGGCTGTCCTCGAACCTGCTATGATCCTCCTGTCTCAGCCTCCCAAGTACTGGGATTACTAGCTTGCAGCACCACGCCCAGCTTAATAATGTGTTTTAAGACTGCTAACCCTATTGCTCACTAGGAGCCAGGAACTGGTGTGCTCCACATGCATGATCTTATTTAATGATGGATGGTTTTGATCTGTGTGTCATTATCCCATTTCTTACATGGACAACTAAGGCCAAGATAAGTTACATAACTTGTCTGAGGTCACTTAGCCAAGAATTGGGGAGTTCTGGATTTAAATGTAAATCTGTGCTTTCTCTGGAACACTTGGTTTCTCAGCAGTCAAGTGGAGACTCAAGCCTTTCCTGCCTCATGGGTTGTCATGTGTCTCTACTGCAATGATGCCTGGGAGTGGACCATGACCCAGACCATGGCCCCCAGCTGGGGCAGCAGGATGAGGATGCTCAGAGCTGACATCAGGGGCCATCTGTGTGGTGGCCCCAGATCCCAGACTGATTTGATAAAGCCTACGCCCAGATTTTACAGGGCTTGGTGCAGAGATGTTTTTGTTAATCTCTTCACATATCTAGGCTAAATTATTTGAAATTTGCGTGTGTGTGTGTGTGTGTGTGTGTGTGTGTGTGTGTGTGTGTTAGTTACTGGGGATTATTGAGCTCAGGGGTGTTCTACCTCTGCGGTACCATTCCAGCCCTATTTTATTTTGAAACAGGGTCTCACTAAGTTTCTGAGGCTGGTCTTAAACCTGCGATCCTCCTATGTCAGCCTACCAAGTCCTGGGATTGCAGGCATGGGCCACCATGCCTAGTGGATATTGTTTTATTTAAAGGTAATTAAAAAAATTGAGTGTTGTCAGTTCCATATGATCCCATCTAAGGAATGTCAGGACCAAAAGGGGAAAGTTTAGCTACTTAATCTTTTTCAGTTTTTCCCCTTTCTTTCTATCAATCTGCTCTTCTTTTTCTAATTCTTAGAGATGGTGAAAAAAAAACAGCCTAATATCAGTCATAATTGTCACTGGAGGTAGAGGGAAGGAGAGAGATGAAGAAGGAAAAAGACAAGGCACTTGGGAAGGGAGAGAAAGAGAGAGAGAAGTGGTTCATTTTTATTTCCAGTCTTTTGCTTATGCAGCTTGTACATTCAACCCTTCCTCAAAGGCCTGCCCCATCTAGGAACGTTCCGCTGACAGTCCAGTTCAGAAGAGACCCTCCTTCCTCTGAATTTCTGCAGAGTTCAGGAGAGCCTCATGTAGTGTTCTAAAACTGTACTGTGTTATCAAATAATAGTCCATGTCCTCTATATCTACCTGGATAGTGAACAATCAGAGTGGATTATAGACTTCTTTGTTTCAGACAGGTAATATGTATCATAGGGAAAAGAAAAAGAAAATAAATCTAAGTTCAGAATGGCTGAATTCCAACAATTCTACTAATTTGCTCTACAATACTTGCAGACCCCTTGGTATTCGGTGGGTTGCCGTTGAGGGGTGGGGGAAGTGAAACTGATTTGAAAATTCTCAAGATCAAAGAAATATTAATTCCTATTTTTACTTCTTGTATTTCCCATAATTCCCAGAACTGTTGTCCAAACAGTCAAACTCTTTGATCGAAATGAGTCTACTCTTTATTGACACACAAACACAGTGATTTCATCTGTATGTCCCTTTACAATTCCTCATTGTTTTAGTTTTGTATGTTTTAGTTTTCCCATTGCTCTACAAAGTTCAAGTTCTTTTGCCAAGATTCTAGAAATTGACGAAGAACTGAAATCAACAAGGGAGAGAAGAGTCAGATCAGAATAGGGGTCAGAATGGGCATAAGGAGAGATTCTAGATTCCCTCTATTGTCTCCATCAGGTCCTGGGGAGGCGAGTGTGGGCCACCTGGGCAGGGATGGGGGAAGCACACGGTACCGACAGCACTGCCTCTTTGTTGTTAGAAATGGAAACGGTCCATCCCTGCCATCACCACGAGTCAGAGTCACACAGGCTTCTGCTAAGGAAATATTCACACCAGAGCCACTCTCCTTCTGCTTTATCCTGGGGAGTCACCATTGCCAGGAAGAAGCAGTGTGGACCGATCTGATCACTGCATCCTGAATTCAGCGTCACAGATGGATGATGAGCTCCTGTAGGACAGGGCATGGGACAAAACAAGGCTGCCCTTGTCACCGCAGAAGGGCAGCCCTATGAGCAGCCAATAAACAGTGTTGCCATTTTGCTGTTCCACCTCCTAATTTTCCTGGCAACTGTGGGTGGCAATGCCAGTGGCTTAGGACTTCGATCTATTTGGTTTCATTACTTTTGCTCTTGTGACTTAATTACATTTGGAGATATGTTGATATCGCAAAGGATTCAGAATTGAGAACTGTGGGGTCCTGTTATGGTTTGAATGAATCCTTCCAAAATTTGTGTGCTGGAAACATAATCTCCAAATTTATATGTGAGGCTTTAGGAGGTAATTAGGGTTAGCTGGAGTGACAAGGGTGGGTCCTCGTGATCAAATTAGGGCCTTCATAAGAAGAGAAAGGGAGATCCGAGCTTGCAAGTCCTTGCTCTCTCACGCAGTGATGGCCTCTACCATGGTATGATGCAGCAGAAAGGTCCTCACCAGATGTCACACTCTGATACTAGACTCCCTAGCCTCCAAAACTGTCCACAATGATTTCTTTTCCTTATATATCACCCAGTCTTTAGTATTTTGTTATAGCAACACAAAGCAGACTAACCAGACCCAGTCCCAAACCAGGTATGTTTAATAAAAGAAAAGACTCTGGGGTCAAATGGACTTTGTGATTTAATCTCCTTAAACATCAGCTTTCCATCCAAATACCTGTGGTGTGTGAGTGGACATGCAATGTACCTCACAGGCTTGCTGGTGTCGAGTTAGATGAGATAAATTATGTCGAGCATAGTGCCCGGAACATAGAAAGTTATCAATTAATATTAGCTAAAACTTGATGTCGCTTATTTAAAGCCTTTTATTTTGGAAGTTGCAGAAATTTTGCAAAGATGGTATGGAAAATTCCTGTATTCTATTCACTCAGCTTCCCCTAATGTTCAAATCATGCATAACCACAATGCATTTATCAAAACTAGGCAATTAGCATTAGTACAATAAAGACTTCAATAACATTTTATTAGTTTTCCCATTAATGTCTTTTTTCTTTCTTTTTTTGGCTCGAGTATTCCACACTGAATTTGATTGTCATCATTATTATTGTTACAAGTAAATGTATGAGTCCAAAAAAGTCATATTCCTTCTCTAGTTCCTAATTTTCCCATCTGTCATGGGAAGATCTGGGACCATGCTATGTTTATATTTTTCTGACTTTATAGTGTAACTGTCCTATATTTCTATAAGAATCAAAGACTCCTACAGCACTAGCATGCTCAAGTGACAAATCACCAGACCGAATTAGAGAAGAGAAATGTAGTATAGAAAGTAGATCCAATGCCATCTACCAGAAATTTAGTCAACCATGACTTAGTGTCCTATATTTCATTGATTCTAAGATGTTCTTTCCACATTTCAACATCTCTGAAATTGAGGTCTTTTTTACAACTAACATTGTCTCATAGCATATTTGGTGGCATCTTTTCCTTCTGTGGTCATAACTAACGGTGTATCTTAGCTTTGCCAAGTTCAGTGGTGCCTGGTGTGCAGGTTCTAGGGGCACGTGCAGGCAGCAGGTGGAGGACCCCCTCTCTGGAGGTCATAGTTCTGATCATAACTGTGCAAACGGAAGTAGGTGTAATTGACCACCAGGAGGCAGAGCGCTGTGCCACTACCTGGTCATTTCAGTAGTCAGAGAGGAGGTGTTCTCAGACTCTTCACCTGTCTGTAATTTTAGGGAACCTGTTAGGAGTAGCTCCCCAGGTATTCTGAGACAAGATTACTAAAAACAAAAGGCTGATTCTGAGTCATCAAGTAAACGGTAAGTTGTGTTTTATATTCTCTGTTGAAAATCAAAGGTAAATTTCATTCCCTAGTAACCCTTCTTTCTCTCCCCTCCTCCCTTGTTCCTGGTTCCCTTCCTCTACTCAAGTGGTCTCCAAATTGACCAAATTATGTTCTGTGCATGTATATATATATACAACAACAAATCCAACTATTATATATATTTATAATGCACCAATGAAAAAATTTAAAAGTGAAATCAAGGGTAAGCATATTTTACGTTTTCGAAAAAAAATCCTTAAAATTAGCATTTCCAAAACTTAGGTCTGGCAGTAACCTTGGCAAATTATCACTGACGTGTGAGATTGCCCCATGCTTTAAAAACTGCTGAGCAGGAGTTAATCTTCCTGTATGCTCTGGTAGCTTCTTTCAAGGAATATTTTGCTCAAATCTTTTTTAGAAAGCTATAGAGGACACTCGTCGTTTCCTCTCTGAAGACTTCTCTGTTTCTTAAAAGACCCTGAAGAAATGATCGCTTTCTCCTCTGGGGGGAAGTTACTTATAGAGATACATGTGTCTCACTTGTATGGGACTATGTGTCAAGTGCTGTTCTCAATGCCTACATATAAAAACTCAACCTCTCAACAGCTCTTTGAAGTGCTATTGTATCCTAAATCTACAAGTAAGGCAACTGAGGCACAGCAAATTTGAGTCACTCCTCTAAGGTCACAGCCTTCGTAAGTGGCAGGGCTGGGACCTGGACATTTAGCTTCCTGGTTGCCCCTCTGTTTCAGCAGAATGACGATGACATTGTCAGATTACAACGGGTTAATATGAGCTCTCCAGGTGAGGTGTCACCTCTTAGCTTTGTATCACTTGGGTTTTGCCCAGTGGGTTGAAAAGAGAAGAGCTCAGCAGATGGCCTGGACACTGGGTATGAGTCTTCAGGGATTCATTGTTCCAGAGCAGAAGATTAAACACTCATTGTCCAGTCTTTTTAACACTTAAGCAGAGGGTCATGTTGGTCATCAGTCACCCTTTTATTTCTGCGATATTTGGAAGATAGCCTATGTCCTTTCCAATACAAGGCTACTGCTAGGGCGAATGTAAAAAACCTTTGAAGGGAATAAAGTATGTCACAGATATAAGGCATTTTTAATAATTAGCAAAACTTTAACCAGAAAAAAAGGCTTCACTACAACATCAAAAACTAAACTGCGGTGCACAAACTAATTAAAAACAGTGGGCCAATTTATACATAGGATGCAAATATCTTTCTCCTCTATCCATTATTAGAATAGCCTCCCCTTTAAGGCAAAACTTGTAACAAACCCCTCTTTGTCTACTTGAGTCATTTCTCACAAGGAAAAATATTGCCATTAATGTTTAATGAGAACCTACTTGGTGTTTGACACTGTGTTGCTACCTTGACTCTAGCACAGTGATGACTATTCGTATAATTTCAGCCAAGTTATTTTTCCTCTATGTGCCTAAGTTTCCCCATATATAAATTGAGAATAGCGCTGTGTGCATATGTGCGAGTTGTACAGTGAACGAAGGCCCAGAGCTAAGGGAGCAACATTCACATCATAGACACGAGGGATTTGTGTGTTTATTACCAAAGTTTCCCAACAGATGACAATAGAGTGTCTTGCTCTAACATAAGTAGTATACTATAACAACTTGCCAATAGATGGGAATAAAGTGACCTGCAGCACCATCTACATTATTTCCTGATCTGTAGCAAAGATGTCTTTGTCCTTGGACAGGAGCTGGACCAGGGAGGTAGCAGGAGCCTTGGACTTCTCTTAGGCCATGAGGGAAAGGCAGCTGGGGTTAGAGGTGGAAGCCAGGTCCCTGGCTCACATAGGTGCATATTACACCAACATACCCACTTCGGTGCTCTGGCTGGCAACTGGCAAAGGGCAAAGTGCTGGAGAGATATTTTCAAGTTTTCTTTAATATTTTATGTCTCATATTAAAAATCCAAGAGAATTTTCTTTTCCTTTGCAGATTATAACTATTTTTCTTAATATGGAGATGCCTCCAATTTCTAATCAAAGAATTAAGTTGATAGACCAAGAAGATGCAGTCTCAAAACTTTGTGGATCACCTGTGAGATGGCGAATTTTGTGTCAGTATGGCTAGGCTACTAGTTATCTGGTCAAACACTAATCTAGACATTTCTGTGGAGCTAGTGGGGTTTTTTTTTTTAGATGTGATTAACATTTACAATCAGACTTCCAAGTAAGCAGATTACCCTCCATAATGTGGGTGGGTGGGCCTCATCCAATCAGTCAAAAACATTAAGATCAAAAATAAAGATTTCTTAAAGAATAAGGAATTCTGCTTCCTAGACTAGAACATAAAAAATTCTCTCGAGCTCCCAGCCTGCAGACTCAACGCTACAATACCAGCTCTTAACCTGAATCTCCATCCTTCTGGCCTCCACTGTAGATTAGATTTCAGACTTCCAGCCTCCATGTTTATTTAAACCAATTCTTTAAAATCTTTCTCTTTCTCCGGTTGGTTTTGTTTCTCTAGAGAATCATGACTAACGCAACCTGGCACATGGATACCTCAAGAGTATGTTCTTATTTACACCTAGATTGTCCTAGTGACAACAGAAAAGCCACATGCATTAATCAGATAGGCTGGCTACACTCTGGTAACAAATAAGTCTCCAAGTCTCAGTGGCTTAGCACTGTACAAACTTATTTCTCCCTCATGTCACATTCCATCACAGGGGACACAAACTGAAATGACCACGAGGTCCAGACAGATGGAGTAAGTGATAGATTGAGTCTGTGGGGACTCAATCCTGTAACCTGGACAGCAAGTACTTTATTATAAATTAGAAAGCTGCTGTTAACTTATAGAAAAAGGATCTCCGGTGTCCACATTTCCCAACCTTTCAGGAGACAAGAGAGGCTGGAATTTTTAAATATAAAATGTCTAGCTTTGATATTTTGGCAACACATTCCAATTTTTAAAAATGAACGCATATGTGGGCCAAACAAAGCCTTTCTACTTACCACAGTGGGACCAGGGGCCTCTAGCTGGCAACTTCTGCTTAGAGTGACTACCCAGCCACATTCATTCTTGTTTATCTTGAGCTCAGGCTCAGTATGACCAAAATAAAAATTCCGAGAAGACGCAGCGAAGTCCGATTTATGAATCACGAAGGCCTTCATCTATCAGCACCAGATGGAAAACCAAGGAACTCTAGAGATAGGAACGAAACCCGGGCTGCGTCGTCACTCGTCACAAGTATACGCACTATGAGTGAACGCACGGTGAAAAAGTGGGACTTTCAGAGGATCGCGTCATTACAAGCATAGGTTGGAGCTCACCTTTGTTTAAAATCTGTGCTAGAGATATCTGAATTGGAGTCAGTTGCCCACAAATGTTTCCAATTTAGTTCAATGACATTATCTTAATTATCTTTGGAGAGAGTTTATGGAGTCCAGAAAGACAAGTTGTTAGACTGAACTCCTAGGGAGGAGAAAGAGGGGAGAGTGGTATTGTGGATACTAAGGCAACAAGAATGAATCAAGCTGGGTGTAGTGGCACAGGCCTGGAATGCCAGTACTCGGGAGGCTGAAACAGGAGGAACACAGGTTTGAGGCCAGCTTCCACAACTTAGATAGACCCTCAGCGATTTGGCAAGATCCTATTTCAAAATGAAAAATAAAAAGGGTTGGGGTTTTAGCTTGGAGTTAAAATGTCCCTGGGTTCAATTCCAGTACCACAAAAAAGAAAGAATTAATTAATTAATCATCATCTGTGTGTTTTATATGGTGACCAGAATAAATAATACTGTGATCCTTGCAGGTTACATTGGAAAACAGGTTGTATCATGAGGCCCAGACTAGCAATGGAAAGTACTCTATTTTCAACAGAGGAAATACACTACATAGAATGGATTAGGCAAGGAATGAGAGAGTCCAATAAACCAACTGACAGCAAAGGAACCCCCCAAAGTGAACCACCCAGAAAATTCAAGAAGCTACTACCCCCCTTAGGTGGGGGAACAAAAGGACAGGATGGTTTGTCTCCCCCACTAGCACGCAAGCTCTGAGTGGAGCAACCTCATTGATGGCTTCTCGCCTTGGATACTGTGCATGGCTATATGAGTTTGATCAGCCTGTCATAACATAATACCACAGCCTGGGCGGTTGATATCAATCTCACACAGTTTTAGAGACTGGAAGTCCATGGCCGAGGTGCCTTCTTGCTCTGTCCTCACTCTGCTTTTCCTCATCACGCAGGTGGAGGGAGGGAGAGATTGCTGGTGGCTCCTTGTCTTCTTGTAAGGATACCAGCCCTATAGGATTAATACCCCACCCCATGACCTCACTAACCTTTATTACCTCCACAGAAGCCCTATGTCCAAAGGCAGTCACATTGGGTAGTTAAAAGTTCAACACAGAAATTTGGAGGTAACACAGTTCAGTCCATTGCATTGATATATAGCAGATTCTCAATATTTATGGGAATGAATTGCATTCCCTATATCCTGTTCCTCACTGGACTTTCTGCACTGGCTTTAAGCACTTTTCTATCACGCAGAAAATTGACATAAGGGCTTATTCTGCTTTACAGTGAGGTGGAAGTATTGCACAGTCAAGGAAACTTCATTCCAGGTGTCCTTTTATTAACCTCTCTAAGTTCTGGGGACATGGAGGAGCAAGGCACATCTTTCTGAAGTATAAGTTGAGACAACTCAATATCCGGCTTACTATCAGAAATGTGGCATGTCATTAGAAATGTTGAGTGTAAAAGAAATGACAATACTATGCAATTCATATGCATAATACTGAGTAGAAGGGGTCTTTGTGTTGGGCACTAGAGAATGTGTATTTGAAAATGACTCTGTATTTATGGGTAGAAGTAGAAAATAGTAAGTTGAGAATATATAAATATAAAATTATTCATTTATAAATCAAAAAAGTCAAATGCATGTGTATTTGGGCATATGTGTAGAAGTATGTGTGTATTTGGGTTTATCTGTGTGTGCGTGTGTGTTACAGATTGTGTAGATGGGATGTATACTTACATGTGTGCAGGAGAGAGTGTACACATGTGGATGGAAAGATGTAGGAGTATGTGGGTGGGAGGAATCAAGGAAGAACTTCTAGGAAAGTTAATGTCAAAGCTTAAAGTGAAAAGATAAATAAGAGTTAGGTACATTGGTAAAAGGGATGGAAAAGATGTCCTCACCAAATAAAACTGCATTCAAAGGCCAGGAATAGACATAGAAGACTGGCCTGTGACTAGATTATAAGGGAATAGAGAGCTGGAAGGATAAGGGGCACAGCCTCAGAGAATAAAATTGGCAGAGAATGGAGGACTGTGTGCCATGGCAAGAAAATTAGAATTGGTCCAGAAGAAGAGAAGACTAACTACCATTCACAGATGGAGCAAGGAGGGCCTGAGAATAGACCTACATGGTAAAAACTAAATGTGTACCATACAATCAGGGGATACATTGGAGACCTGGGAGGGAGGCAAGGGGGAGAATCTGTCTGCAGGAAGTAATGTAGTTTGAGCATGTCTGCAAAGAACCTTTGGGGCATTTGATGGGAAATTTAGAACCAGTACCAATTCGAAGGGGGTAGAGCCTCTCTCCACCACCTTGATAATTTCCCTTTCATTTTGTCCTGAGTTAAAACCATAGGACACCACCCACCCCCATTTGAGAGCAGCCCGATTTTACAGCCCCCGGGCCTGCGATTCGGCTGCTCTGACATTTTTTTTCATGGGTTTTCCATCTGCTCCAACCATCGCAAATCCAATTTCATATTTGGCATAAAATAAATCAGTTTCGAGAAATATCTTGTCATCATCCCAATCAAAACGCCACATTCAAAATGCTCAATGCCAGCTACAAATTGTCAAAAGGGGTTGCAGAAAGAGGAAAAGACTTTGCTCTAGACAGGATGGGCGAAAAACACATATTTGAATGCAAGATAGTCGCTCTTTGGTGTCTAAATCACTAGAATGAAGCTGGGAAAAAAATTTAAATCTTGGCCAATCTGTTCTGCTATTAACCCTACTTCCCCCCAGCCCACCTCCCCCTCTTCTGTTCAGGAAGCTTCTAAAAGCAAGGACCACTTCCAAGTGTGAGGAAGTTCATTTCTTCTGAGTATCTGAAAGGGTGGACCAGATTTGAACCCCTTCTCTTGGTCTGTCCCAGTAGCTCCCCACAGTCCTGGGACTCTCGGGCATCTCCTCAGTGCTGGGCAGAGGTGCCCGACCCTCTCATCAAAGGTGGCCCAGAACTTAGTACTTTGTTCTGACTACCTTTGAGTACTGCATGTTAATCAATATTTAAAATGTAATTATCTTCATTTGACCTTTATGTACTGTATACATGCCTCAAACCCACATTCTACATACTCGTTCAATTGAAATAAAAATACAATCTTCTGTTTTCCAAAAATATGTTTTTGCCTTCTACTCCCTTTCTCGCTGTCTCTTGTAAAATGGACTGAAAGCCGTGTGTGTGTTTGTGTACTGAAATCTTCAGATCCATAAGCAAATAAATCTTCCTTGCTCAAAAAGAAAATGTGACCATGTGAACCTGGGCATGGCCGAGGCACCTGCATCTCTAACAAGCTTTCCTGATGATTCTGATTGTGTGGTCCAGGACCTCATACTTAAAAACCCTAAGATAGAGGGGCATCCGTTGCAAAATGGAAGTGGGGGAAAGAGAAAGGCCAAGGAAAATGGAGCCCATGGTAAATCTAGAAATGAATTTAGGCTGAGTATTTCAGCAGGCCGCAAAGATGATGGAGTGAGGAGCAGATTTCTAGCCTTTCAGCTCTTTCTGTCACTCCTTTCTTCTGCTCTCCTTCCCTTTCTTCTTAAGTCTGAAATAACTAAGAGAGTCTTGTTTGGGAGGTAGGCTGGGACATGTGGATGGATCACATGAATATCTATGGAGCTTTAAACAGGCCCTAGCGCTAGATGTAAATGTTACTAAAAGCCACTTTGGGAATACTAGCAAAAATATCCAGGCTCTCAACATTTTACAGTCAGCAAAGCACTCTTAAAGGCCCTGGTCGCACTTGATGCGCATGATTCCAATCCACGAGGAGGTATCACTTCAACGATGAAAACAGTGTCTTTAGATCCCATTGGTGGATTGGTGACACACCTGGGTCTCAAACCCCAGTTTCCTTGTTCCAAATCCAGTGCTTGTCTCAAAGGTACAGAAGATGACAAGTCAGGCTACCTGCCAACCATCACCATGCCAGGCCACCGCAAAGTCACCACCAGTCAACCTGTGGGAAATGTGTATCCACAGCACATTATGGGGCAAGAGAACAAAGAAAACACTTCTGAAAGCTCTTTCTCAGGGAGTGGAACTCTGCCTGGGTCAGAACTCTTGCCTTTGTGCGCTGGATAATAAAAGGTTTGGATCTGAAAATGCCAGGGACTCTGTCCTCCCAGCATGTGCTCAGCAGTGCCTGTTTGAGTGTTTCAAAAAAGAAAGGAAAAGAAAAAAAAAAGGAATATTTATGGTCAGTGAAATCTTCTATGTTTTCCAAAAACATAATTTCTCCTGCTCCCTCTCTCCCTCTCTTTCTTCCTCTTTCCTCCTGTCTCTCTCCCTTCCCCTCCCTCTCATCTCCTCTCCCAGAGAGTAAAACTTCCTGGGAGTGCTGCCCAGGAGAACCGCTTTTTCCACTCCTATCAAAGACAACAAAGATTTTTCATCAAATGCTTATTTTCCACAGAGTCTAACAGGATGTCGGGAGAGATCTTGCTTCTGCGTAGTCCTGTCATCATGAACCCGTGGTGCCTTCCTGAACCACTACCTCCTAACAAAATCAATAAAGGAAATAAGCTGACTATGGCTTTACTCCTGGGTTTCTGTTCTGAACTGATTTGCTTTCTTCGGACACATAATCCTCCTACTTTAATCATCAGTATGTGGATTTCCTTCCAGACCATCATTAGGTTTCCTAACATGTCATTTCTAAGATACACACTTTATTCAGAAAATCAGAGGGAAATTTGCTCATCTCAGATCTGGCCCCTCTCCCAGAGCTGTCTTGTCAAAGACTAACAATAGGGTTTTGTTATGTATCTGAGTGGTTTCCCAGTGTCTCAGTCACTTTGTATTGCTACAATAAGATTCTTGAGGCTGGAAAGTTTATAAAGCAAAGAGGTAGCCGGCCGTGGTGGCGCACGCTTGTAATTCCAGTACTTGGGAGGCGGAGACTGGAGGATCCAGGTTCGCGGCTAGCCTCAGCTACGTAGTGAGGCCCTCCTCAACTTTGTGAGACCTGGTTTCAAAGTAAAGGATAAACAATAGGGCTGGGGTATGCCCCTGGGTTCAATCCCCGGTACCGCAAAAAAAAAAAAAAAATATATATATATATATATATATATACATATGGCAAAGAGGTTTATTTTGCTCACAGCCTTGAAGGCTGGAAATCCAAGATCAGGCAGCCCCATCTCTTCGGTGTCTGGTGAGATGGCATCACACAGCAGAAGTGAGTGTGGGAGAGACCACCCAGTGAGGGAGGGAGCAAGAGGTCAGGACAACAAGCTCACTGAGAACTAACCGAGTCCCATGAGAAATACATTAATTTCTTCCATCATAGTGCTTCTATGATTTAACAATCTCTTAAAGGCCCCACCACCATACCGAGAGCAAGGCTTTCAGCACATGAATCCTTGGAAGACACACTCAAACCATATTGAAGCCATAGCACCCAGCACCCTGGTCTGCTACCCGTGGACCTGAGGGTTGAGCTCATTGAAGCCTGCAAGACATTCTGCAATCATTTTATCTCTTTGCCCATGTAATATTTTTTATTTTTATGATGCTAAGGATCAAACCCAGTGTCTCACACATAGTAAGTAAGCACTCTATCACTAAGATATATCCCCAACCTACATTTTCTCTCTTTGAATTTCAATTCCCAATTATTTTTTTCTCAAACCATGTTTACTTCAAAATGAACTTCTTTTATGGCAGAGATAGAAACAACATACAATAGTTGTTCTTCCCAGACTGCTCCAAAGGCAATTCAGAATAAAGGAATTGCCTAGGCCCATTTTACTCTGCCTCTCCAATCTCAAGAATGAAGTAGCTGCTTAGCCCATCTGTTTCTAGGACATCTCTACTCCCCTCTCTTCTGGTGTCTTACCCGTTTTTCATGTGTGGACTTATTTTAATGATCCTCTTTAACCTTTTGCACAAAACTGGAACTTCCTGTTGATAACACAGAAGACCCCAGACTGTAGTCCAGGGATCAGCAGACTACAGCCATAGGCCATGTCCTGCCTACTGCCTGTTTTTGTAGGGCCTGTGAACTAAGGGTGTTTTTTTTTTAATTATTTTTCTTTTTAAGTCACAAAAAATAGAAAAGAAGAACAGTATCTTCTCACACTTGAAAATTATGTGAAATCCAAATTTCAGTGTCCACACATAAAGTTTCATTGGAACATAGTTATTCTCGCTCATTTAACTGTTGTCAGTGCTGTAATGCTATCACGCCAAGACTGAGCTGATAGGACAGATACCTTATGACTCTTAAAGACTGAAATATTTACTATGTGGCTCTTTACAGAAAATGTTAGCCAAGTCCTATTTAAGATCTAGATAGTATGTTCTAGTTCATTATTTTGTTTTTACTTCTTTTGCTGTATAAGAAAGTGTTTACTATTATCTTTTTAGTGCTGTTTAGTGATTATCATCCTAACCAAGAATTCTGTGAGAAGGAAGTGTGTTTATTTCTCAGGCCTCGTGATAGACTTAAATATTCAGGCATTTTCTCCAGCCTGCCTCTGCAGGGAGAATGGAGGAGCCCAAGCCCTCTCAGTGGGCAGGGACCTCCTCGGTGCCTTTCTTACCATCCCTCACTCTCTCCTTTCCACTCCTCTACCTTAGTTTAAAGGACTGTCATCTCTCACTTGGACCATACAGTTGCTTCCCAATTAGTTTTGCTCATCAGATTTGGCTTCTCCATTTCATTTCCATACTGATGCCAGAATAATCCATGTAACATGCAAATCTGATTATAGCAGCCTCTTGCTCAGAAACATTCAATTGTGGCTAATTAGTATGAGAATTTGATTCCAGTTCTGTGAGGCCCACAGGTTTCCCATAGTTTGCTCCTCTCTCCCTCTCTAATCTCACCTCCCCTTTCCTCCCTCTTTCCTTCCTCTTTATTTATTCAACATTGGATTGTTCACAAAGTCATTTCTACTACAGAAGGAGAAGGCATCTTCCTTCCTCAGCAGACATAATCACTCTCAGTGATATACGTAGCACTTATATGTCAAATTCACGACTTAGTAGTAAAAATAGTAGTCAGTATTTGTTAAACCTTTTGGGCTTTGTTTTATTTTGTTTCTGGGGATGGAACCAAGAGCTGTTCTACCTCTGAGTTACACCCTCAGTCCTTTTTATTTTGAAAGAGTCTCACTAAGTTACTGGGGGGTCTTCTCATTAAAATGCTCAAGCTGGTCTCAAACCTGAGATCCTCCTGTCTCGGCATCCCGAGTACTGGGATTACACTCACGTACCACCATGCCCAGCTCTTATTAAACCTTTGTTGACATGACAGAACACCTTGAAAAAATACTTGTAGTGTATTCAATTCTCAATATCTCCAAATAAAATAATCTTGAGAGGCAAATAATTTTCCTTTTTGATGCATGAGAAAATCGGGGCTTATAAAAGTTACATAACTTGCCCAAAGCCACAGAGTTGGTAAATGATATCGCCAGAACATGAACACAATTTGTTATGAAACCCAAGATCTTGCCATAAAGTCCTCCCCTCTGTACCAGTGATACACCTCCTGTGCGGTGGTACCAGGAAAATGTTTGACAATGGCTGTCTCATTGGGGGCATTGAGGACAAAGCCCTGATTTGAAGCATTTTCCAGTTCGGTGGAGTAATATGCCTGCTATGGCCAATTTCAAACTGCAAATGTGACATCCATACGTGAAAGTCGGAAAAAGATGTGGATTGGTGCACATATATAGAATCTCTACCACACAAGAACAAGAGATGCGAACAACCCCAGGAGCACAGACAGTGATAAAATATAGTAAATAGGAAGTGATACGTTTGGAATATTTATTAAAGGTAATTTGTTTTTAAGGATAATTTTTAAAAATTTTAAGTTTATCTCATTTAAAATGATTATTTCTAACAGCTGGCTCACAAAATTTCTGCATATTTAACAGTCTGACTCTCCTGAGCTTGTATGAGCCACCTATGCCATACCGTTGCTTCTATGGGAGGGAAAGTCACAGACACATAAAGTGATTTCTGCTATTAACAATTTCAAAATGAGCCGGGCGTGGTGGCGCACGCTTGTAATCCCAGTACTTTGGGAGGCGGAGACCGGAGGATCCGGGTTCGCGGCCAGCCTCAGCTCTCTCTCTCTCTCTCTGTCTCTCTCTCTGTCTCTCTCTCTGTCTCTCTCTCTCTACCTAGTGAGGCCCTCCGCAACTTCATGAGACCCAGTTTCAAAATAAAGTATAAAAAAATAGGGCTGGGGGTGTAGCGCGGAAGTAGAACGCCCCTGGGTTCAATCCCCAGTACCGCAAAAAAAAAAAAAAAAAACAATTACAAAATGAAGTGTGAGTGTGAATGTCTTGTGATGTGTTCAAAGACAAGGAACAAAAGATTAGGAATGAGTTATATTTTGAGTTCGTTTTCCCCATAAAAGGTGAGTGAGGTTAGGGTCAGTTGAACAATGGAATTATCTGGCATTTTCAAGAGGAGTAAAATCGAAGTATCTAACTCAACACAGATCTAACTAAATCATTAGACTTCTCCATTGTCTCTGTCCCTGGGAATTCAGAGAAAGTGCTCTGATCTAGACTTCAGAGGAAAAAGATTCTATAGCAAGAAAGAAGCTGGTCAGACATTGGAGGGACTTCAATCCATGTTAGTGGGTAGCTGTGAGATACTGTACATGAATAGATAGTGCCATTGCATTTAGGGTCTGAACATTTCCAAAATGGAGACAAAATCCAATTCCTGTAGGTCAGGGTCTCTTTCATCATTGCAATTCTATGTAGAACTCTAAGAAACCGAAGTTTCTATCTATTAAACCACATGTTTCCTTAGCTCTTTACATCGCAATTCTTTTCCAAATCTACGAGGTTATCACAGTGCCTAATTGAAACCACATATTAATGACAAAGGGTCATTTACAAAAGACATTCTAATTCTTTCCTTCTTCAGTTATAATCTTCATTTATATATCGTTCACTTATTTTTTTGTTGTTCATTTAGATATGGAACCATTCGGGCATGGCCCCCATCTAGGGACAACTGGTAAAACTCTAATACCAACACTATATCATAGCACTGACCTTTGCCCGACTCGCATGATCAGGTGTTTGTTGAAATTCTAAGACCCTGGATAGCAGAAGACACTCCCTCAGGTAAAAAAATACACAAATGATGCCGGGCATGGTGGTGCACGCTTGTAATCCCAGTACTTTGGGAGGTGGAGACCGGAGGATCTGGGTTCGCGGCCAGCCTCAGCTCTCTCTCTCTCTCTCTCTCTCCTCTCTCTCTCTACTTAGGCCCTCCACAACCTCGTGAGACCCGGTTTCAAAATAAAGTATAAAAAATAGGGCCGGGGGT